>JAUUDW010648239.1:0-10713 GCA_032361385.1 Panulirus guttatus | reverse complement strand
AATTATATATATATATATATTATACAGGAGACAATAATTCCATATAATGAAGAGATAATGCTATGTACATTATTCACAATATATTCTTGTAACAGGAAATCATATTGAAATATGAAGTTAAAAGTAAACTATGTAAGACTAACTTTGTCACTGCTCATTAGGAAAGTTCTCCAGAAGCTTCATCACCATATCACAATTATCAATGACTTGGTCAGCTTCACATGTTGACAGTTTTGCCACAGCCTTCATAAGTATCTGAAGAATCCCTACTGCATGATGGATGTGACCTGGATGACCCAGTCGAACCTCTGATATTAGTTTATCAAAGAGGTCTTGAGGATTTACTGAATCACATGTTGAGGATATCTCCTGTATTTTCTTTGCATGATACAATAACTCTAAAGCATTCTGAGCAACATGTCTCTTACAGATTTGTATTTTCTGCTTGCCATTTACAATTTTGGCCATTGCATCTGTCTTTTTTGATACAGCTACATCAAAAAGTTCCTTAATATCATCATTCACAGTCACTTCTAATTCACTGTACTCCATGATCCTTTCCTGTTCTTTGATGTGTTGTGATAAAGAATGCAAACATCCTTGCTCACCACATACATCCCCTCTACCTGGGGGAAGGCATGAACTTTGAAGGAGCAACCTGCCACAGCAAGTTCCAGTTATAATTCCAACTGTAATACCTACCACACCTCCAACCATGATGCCAGGAACACTTCCAGTGGCAACAAGTTCTGATGCTACAACAGTTCCACCTAGAGCCCTGGTCACCCAGCCTCCAACAGCTGTAGCAATCCCTGTAGGAGCAGCAGCTTTGGCTGCTGCAGCAGCACTACTAATTGTAGCTTGAGCAGCAGCAGCTCCAGCAGCTGATCCACCTAAGACACCCGCTATCCCTCCAATAAAACCAGCATTACCATCTTCTTTCTCTGCAGGGCATGGAAATATACAGGTCTGATTACATTCAGGGCAATTGTGGGCATGAAAGCCCTCCTCTATTCTCAATCGACTCTTTTTTTTCACATTTCTCTCTTGCCTCCATCCTTTATTTTTTGCTTCTTGCAATTCGTATTTAATTACCATTTTCTTATTCATTTCCATGGCTGTAAGTAACTTACCTACATCCTCAACTTGTGTCTTCAGTATTTTCATACACTTTTCTAAGAGTTTCTTCTCACGTAGTAATTTTACACTCACTGGTACAGCATTCACTAATGCTGAAAAAAGGCTTTCATATTGTTCAATCATGGTTTCCCACCTATAAGATAACATATCTTGATCTCTTTTACGGACACTGGGACTGAGCTTATGGGGAGCAAAAAGGACCCCATTATCAAATTCATACATATTATTAAATTCAACCCCAGCATTTCTAACAATCTGATCAACCATGGGTTTCTCAACTGCAAATGTAGCAAAAAGTTGTGTTATTTCTGGCACATTATTTCCTAACACTAACATAATTTCCCTCAATATATCTTTCTGGAAGATGAAATCCCTGTTTGTATTGGCCTTAGCAACTAACCCAATGCAATTCAGATCATCTATTCCATAGTCTGAAGTAAGAAACATTTCTAACTGTACCATTACATTTTTCTGTTGCTGCACACCTCTAGTATCTGCTAATCCTGGAGTATCGATGACAATTAAATTGAATTCAAGCATCATTCCCTCTTGATGATACAGTATATACACTGTAATAAAATCTGTCTGACTCTCTGTTGCCTTCCTATGACTACTAACCCTTTGGTCTTTTACTTGCAAACGGAAATTATCATAAAACTTTACACCAAACATGACATTTACCATAGCATTAACTATGGTGGTTTTCCCAGCACCTGTTTCTCCAAGCAGTAGGATACACTTCGTTGGTTTGTTGCCTGGAATTCCAACAGAAAGGACTTGTATCTTGTTATCTTCATCCCTAATATCTACTTTTGTCTGCAAATTATACCGTTTTAACCCTTCTTCTTCACCATCAAAAGAAAAATTTTCTTTGGTAAAACTGTTCATTGTGTTACCTTCCAAATAGTCTGCTGGGACACGGGTGTCTGAAAAAAGGAGGAAAACAAACTACTAATAAGTATGGTAATTCATATAACACACTTTACTAAATTTGGAATTATATTCCTCCTTATTTTATCTGTGGGATCCAATGCTGAAAACAATTCAATAAAACCAGTTCAACTAACATTTCTCGTTAATTTTTTTCATAAACGAGGATTTCTTCAAATTTTTGTGAGGTAGCACGAGAAAAATAATGGCTTCATTTGCATACATGTAGTAGCTACTATCCAGTGATTAGCTCATGTACCATTCATTCTGAAATAAATAATAATGACAAGGAATAAATTAAAAAGTATCTATGTAACCTCAAACCAAAAGTGCCAGTGACTTGCACATGTGGGAAGAAAAAAAATAGGAAGAGTATCAGCAGAGAATTAAAGTCGAACATTCTGATTGGTATGCATGCTGGTCCATCTAATGATACTGCCAGAGCTCCTGGCTTGCCCAAAACAGTGTCAGCAATTCCTGAGCATATAGAAAAATGAGGTAGTGTATCTCTATCAAGACATCTTTAGGTGCAATGAAGAGCACTCATACCAAGGGAGATGTCATAAAGAATATGTTAATATCCTGAGTCAAAGATCAGAATAATATGTACTTAATGCAATGTAGTTTTACTTGAAAATAATCATATCTTAAGCTGTATTTCTTACATAAATACGTTGATTAATGATGTATCTGCATTGTACTGCATATTTTTTGGCATTTCATTCTGTGTGAATATAAGAATGAGAAGTCTCTCTCTCCGTTATCCCACTGAATCATGTGGTGAAGTGGGATACCTATCCACAATTTTGTTAAACATCATTTTGGGAGAAAGCATCTGTATCATTAAGCATGGACTTGGTATATATTCATTCTCTGACAGTCAAGTATGATGCACCACAACCAGACCAAACATTCAGATCCAAAGCCACACAGTGTTCCATGATTTACCTTGAGTACTTCATATGCCCTGGTTCAGCCCATTCGTAGCAAATCATCTACTATGTACCACATGACAATAATTCATTATATCCCATGCATGCTTTACACCCTCCTCAAAATTTTGGGCCCTATGCCCTAAAGCCTCTTTGCCTCCATCGTTCTACCTCCTTGGTCTCCCACTACCTACCCCCAGTTCTACTACAAAGATCCTCGTCGTCGGCATGTCTGCTTGCACTTACCATAAGACTATACCATATCAGCACATCCTGATCAACTCAGTCATACTGTACTTATTATCACACCTCTTTCTTACCCTGTCATTCATTACTTATTATCACACCTCTTTCTTACCCTGTCATTCATTACAAAATCAACCTGCCTCACACCACATACTGTTCTCTGGTATTAAATTTCCGGCACAGCCATCCTCTTTAGCATTCATGGCTCACGATTTACATCCATATAACGTTGTTAAGTGTTATAACCTCACACATACCCGTCTTTGCCCCCACAAACACGAATATAGTAACTGCGGACAACATACACAAGTTCTAAAGTTGTAAGGTTGTAGAATAAGGGTGCCACAAATGTCAAACACCCTCTCCGTCTATTAAAACAAAAATTACCTGTGGCACCACTAATCTTCAACAGAAGGGCAGTCATAATAAATGATACACAATCGAAATCATACTATATGTAGTATCCTGCAATGCTTTCATATAACTTTCATGACTTACGTCACAACAAATCACCTAATAGAATTTTTGTCGATGACCAATGTTCAAAAAATGAAGCTTTGGCTTCCTTATCACTGTTATGGTACTAGCGAACACTTGCAGCGATTCGTCACTATAGCCAGCGCATCCCCACGGCATCGTAAACACAGCTGGACGTACAATATTTCTAGCGAACAAAACATTTATACAAAATGCGTACACTACTTTGTCGTTCATACATACTGACTTAATTGGCATTTTTCTGTAAATAGTAGAATTAAAAAGTAGATATAGTTTAGAAAGATAAACCAACGCTAATATGGAATCAAATTTGGAAATAAGTCAATTGAAGTTCACGGTGGTTATATATATATATATAATTAGGAGTTACATAAATTACAGTGATAAAGTAGCTATAACCATTGACAGATAGGTTACCGCAATCTAAGCGTCACATGCACGAGCTCAAAGCTTAAAGTCAATGAACGTTTACAGCACACCCATTTAGTAAGGCAGTAAGATCTGTGAATTTATTGTTAGGTCAACTGATATTTCAATAAAAAAAAAGGAAAGAAATCTGTTTAGGGTAAAAAAGATTTGCTCCTTTCTCCTCCAATCTTCTATGATAGGTTAGGGTAACAAACATAATCTAACCAAGCCTAGACGAACTTTCAGGAGATCCAAGAAAATAAAGTATAGATCACAAGAAAATTTGCCTTCTAGGATATCTTTATGCTATGAAAAAAAATATCGCTTGGATAAGATTACTTTATTATGGAAAAAAAGAGGGTTAATCTTAATGTGATCCGAAATTATTAACTTTCCTTGATACTGGTAGATACGTCTACCAAGATACTCAAAAACCATACATTCTGTGAAACTACGTTGAAGAATTCTTTTTGATTTGTAAAAGGAATCCGTAATTCGGATTTCAGTATCTCTTTTATGTTAGCTTTGACGTCATTCTTTGTTTACAGGCATTTCACACCGGGAATATTTGTGTTTACATCCCATTCATCGATACAAAAAGTGTAGGATTATGTAAGTGTAAGAAATTATTATTTTCATGTAGCAATTGTTTTTATTTGTTGAGTGACTCTACATCTGGGTAAATGGATGATGTAATGAGTCACTTTGTCCAATATTAGCTACTGCATTTTTGTCACCATGAAGTTACGTAGCTGGAAGAGTCCATCACATTTCATATCTTTAACAGACGATATGTAGTCGATACAGTTTTGACTTCAAATATGCAGAAGATATTCCTTCCTTCATTAATTATTTGAACTCCGAACATAATGGCATCGATTCATCCTGGAAGTGGAACAAAAATAAAACCCTCCCTTTTCTTAATGTTAAGATCGGTAATTGTGAGGAGTTTCTCCACGACGTTAGTGTATCGAAAACCTATATTTACTGTTTTTTTGCATGAAATTTACTTTTCTTATCCCTCTTTACTATAAACGCTTGTTGGTAACCTTAGCTGCAAGGGCATTTTATATATATGTGATACTCTTGTAAATTCCACACTAAAGTAGTCATTGAAAAATAGATTATCTTAACGATTTTCTTTTTTTTAAGTGTGTCGTGGTAAAACACTTTACAAAGTCCTTCGGCTAAATCACTATCAGCACCTAGGAAAGAAATATATTCTCCAGTTGTGTTCAATGAGAAAGGCAGTTATACATTCCGCAAGAAAATGTCCATTTTATTACTTAAGTCTAGACACATTAGTTCATAAAGCAAGAAATCCACTCTCATTTTTCATGTTCAAAGATGTTTTCCTACGGAGTTGGTCAATAATCTTCTACCAATATAATGCAACGGTTGTAATGCTTTGTATACTGGCAAGACGATGCACTACCTCCAGATCCGCATCTACGAACACCATGGACGAAGAGTACAAACGAAATTTCTAATTGACAAACCACCCTTCTTAACACTACAGAAACACGCTCACGACAATATCCAGGTGTCGGCGCTTGCATTTATGTGCTGGTCAGCAGCTCATAGAATGGCGATCTGTCCAAATGGAACAAACCCACCATGAGTAACAATGTGATGACAGAGTTACTCTAAATATGAAAATCTTATAAGATTTAGAGTAGACCTGTTTGTTTTAAATGTGTTTTAACAATAGAATTCCACAGAGTTTTAGGATTTTAATCTTTAAGAAATTTTGTCCCAAGTATCACTTTCACGTTTTAACGTTTTTTTTTTTTTGGTAAAGTTAGTATTGTTAGTCATTAGAAAAAAAAAGCCTTTACTTTTTTATTATTTATTTCACTTTGCTACTGCTGATTGCACGAGAGTAGGAGATGTAGCAGGAATGCTGTAGTGCTGCTTCAGTAAAGAATGCCATTGCCTGGTGTAATGGTGCTGGAGCTGAGAAAGAACAAAAAAGTTGCCGAGGTCCCATAGTTGTGCTGTAGAACGGAGACGCTGCCAGTGCTGCAGGAGGGAGGAGGTTTTGCCGAGGTCCCGTGGTTGTGCTCCAGAAGGGAAAAAGCACTGCGAAGGTATTGTGGTTGCGCTGCTTTCCCATGATAATACGACTGCAGGAGGCAAGAGATCATAAAGCAGTTTTAAGGTGCAGGTGTGAGATCGTGGTATCAATTTGGCCATTAGGATGCTTGATTAGTTGGTTTGATGGGTTTAATGGCCAATGACATATTTGCTGTTATATGTTCGTGTAAAATATCTTTTAGCTCTATCAGCAAATGCCGAAATATATCTAACTGAAATTTCATTGAACAGTTGGAGTAGGATAGTCATTCCTAGGTATAAAAGTTGTCTTAACATAATACAAAATACATTATGCAGGAAAATACATAGTTAAGATCAGTGTGTTAATATGAGACATCATGTTAATCAACTCTGAAAAGAAAAAATAGATTTTTATTGTTGAAGTTTCTGTTTTTCATTTGTCTATGAGTTTCTTCCTGGATAAATTGTATTTAGGGCATCTAGGGAAAATGGGATCTACTAGAGTTTTATTGCATTTTGTTCTATGTGGGGAAAAGTTATAGGTAATGTTTTCATTGGAGGGCAGGTGAGCACTACCTCTTCCCTCCTGTCGGAACTGTAGGTCGGCCAGTCGCCTATTTCAGGTTTAATGATATTAATGTAAGCCCACATTGGTCCATTGACGTTGTCATATATTATATTGTGATCCCTTCCACGTAGAAACATAAGACCGCAGCTCCCTAGGTGCTTCGTGTATATACTCGGGTTATGGCTGTCTGGTTGGCATACTGGCAGGGATTTATTGGAGTGGTATATCTGAGAGGGAACTCGGAAACACGTTGAACAACAACAGTGTTTTATTGGGTAGGATATACAAAGTGAGATAACACAGGGCAATAAGATACTGGAACTGCAGGATTATAGGGGAAGAGGAGAGGTCAGTTGTGACAGGTTGAGAAATACGAGACAGGCTTGGCAAGCGTCCTGTGATGCTGGTGATATTAGGCGTCAGCTGAAGCAGGAACACGTGGGAGAAATGCAAGGCTGCCGAGTCATCATGGAGCTCGTTTAGAAGGTAGGTGTGGCCCGTATCGCGGCGACTGCCGAACTGAGATAGGGTTGCAGGAGGTTCCTGAAGAGGCGCTAGGGATGCAGGAGTGCCGTGGGCGTGGTCGTAGGTCCCTTGCTGTTACAGCTGCTGCTTGTGACAGGCGGAGGCGGTCCAATGCGATTCCTGCCGAAGGAGGACTTAGGAGGTGGGGCGCCACAGTGAAACCTGCCAGGAAGATGAAGCGTCAGGAGTTCCAGTGGGACATCTACTGACGGAGACTCCCTAAGGGCGGATTGAGTCTGGAGTCACATCAATACTTCAGGTACCGGAGTGGTACACTTGTAGTCGAGTGGTGAGCCAACTGCCTGACTTGTTTGCTGCGGTGATTCCCGGGTATTGGGTAGCTATTCCCAGAGGAATTATAGACGTTGAAGCCGATGTCACAAGCTTCTGACCTTTCCCCATGCTGGTGGACTCGAGGTTAATTCCGAAAGAGTGGCGCTTCTTATGTAATAGGTCAGGTCAACTATAATTACACAGGCAGCTTTTGTTCTGTCACTGTTGACATCGAGTGTGGGTGTTAGAAATTAATACTGCAGGTGCAGATGTGTAGGATGGGCCACCAAACACATTCTTCCGAGGATTAGGTCAGGTGCGGTCACAAGCTGTCCCCTGCTAATGGCGACGTCATTAAGGTGAACTTGGGTCACCACAATAGAGCCAGAGCAAGTTTGCCTGTGCATTGCCATAAATGTCATAATGACCAAGTACCCAGATCAAATGAGGAATTTCATATGTGTAGTTTATCAAAAATGAAGCTTTGCATCTTGTTTATATCTTTTGAACCTGAATTTATACCTTTAAGTGCTGCAGATATGTGTGGCTAAAGTTTTAAGGCCCGTTGCACTTGACACCTACGAAGTGTGTTATGACTAGGGTGTAAATTAAGGTTGCAGCTCACAGTGCTATGTAGGGAAGAGGTGAGGTTGCGCAAAGCATCTACAGTAGGTGGTTCACGCCATATGGAATGCGAATTAGCCTGCAGTTCTATGCAACCATCCTTTAGAAGCGGCGTTGGGGCAACGCTACAAATGCGTCATTAGGAAATATACCATTAAAAATGAAGCTTTCCCTTTTGATAATATTCTTAAGATTTTACATAAGACTATGTTGATGTTTATTGTACATCATATATATATATTACTTTAACTACTAACACTTTTGCAGTATAGAAATATAAATGCTTAGATATAAGGAAATAGTTGTAAGAATGCGTGTTTCACTCATCTTAAGAAAAGCATTCAAATTCAAGCACTGATCATCATGATTCTGATTATCAACGCAGCCTTCAAGGTTCCACCCCGCAGCCAAATATTGGTGTGCAAACACAAGGGTCTTCTTCCACCAAAGCGGAGCAAACGCCGCAGCGACACGGAGAAATCACGATATTAACCACGGACACCGATTGATGTGTGGCGTCTGGCATTTGTATTCTGGACGTAAAACTTGAGGGTGTGTACGTTGCTGGTGGAGGGAGATACGATGCAGACCAAGGAAGGTGGTACCCAGGCACGACAGGTGGTAAATCCCTGACTACCGCCAGCAGCTGGTCAGTATACACCGTTACTGTTGTTCTCGACCATGTTGTAGTGACCGTTTGTCTTAATCTTGTGTCTGTGGTGCCACAGTGGAAAGAGGGCTGTAAGGGGTGTAACTGGGCAGTATTAACAGTCTGGATCGTGAGCGCCAGCACCAGACCCAGCTGCATAATCAATGCTTTGGGAGTCATGTCCTCTTGACTGAACACAGTCTCCTTTCAAACGCCTGTACGGGATCAAGGTAATCACTAATTAGCTACTTTTAAGGACACTACATCAATAACACTATTGCACAACGGCCACATAAACAATAAATTTCAATGATGGTCGAACACAAGCTCACATGTGCATGGAGTGGAGACGGCAGACGGACTGCTTGCCCAGGAGCTCTTACCAGGCAGTCAACGATACGGATATGACAATAAAGGTTTACTTTTTATCATTTCTCCTGAAACTCCGACTGTTGAAGCCTAATCTTGAAAACATGCCTGTATTATACACGCAAATGAGAACGACAATATCCTTGAAATCTACCGAGTCGTTCTTCTTTGCAATATAGAAAATTAACTAATGAAGCGGGAGAAGGCAGTAAAGTTGAGAGAGTCAATATGCCTGAGGCGCTTCGTGCATTTTGATGGTCATGCATAATGTTTATACATGGATGACCTTTACGGTGATTTGTACACTGTCGGAACGCGACCTGTAACCTCTCCGGAACACACGCAATGCTTCTTCGAAACATTATACGGGGAGATGAGTTATCACGTACAAGCTTTTCATCTCTCTCGTCACTATACCATTGGCCATATACACAATAAGAGTGTGAATGATCTTAGAAGTGTCTGTAGCACCCAAAGAAAGTGTTTTTCGGGTGGTAAGTTTAATGTAACCCCGACGGCTATAAAAGGTAATGTTTTTAAAACAAGTAAAAAAAAATACATTGACAGTACATATCAGTAAAAATAAACCATTTTAGAACTCACAACTCTGATAATAGTTATTAGAAACGTTTAGGCCGTTTATTACCCCCCTCCACACACAGAAAGAGAAAAAGTACGCATACACTACACAGCAGTAACACAGAACATCCCTCTCGGTCACCATTTTTCGCCTTGCTTTGTATCTTCCAATTGCCTCAGGAAAAAAAATTATACGTCATATACGGTGATATATAAAGTACGTGCAACGTATATGGTACATTACATATAAAGTACATGCAACGTATATGGTACGTTACAACATATCAAGAAATGGTGGGTCCTTTCGACCTAAGCGTACTTTATGCAGAAAGTAGACCTCAACCAGTCGAAACAGACCTGTCCATGAAAATGTCGAGGCAAGCACAGAATGTGTCCTGGACAAATAGGTATACTTTAAGGCATGAGCAGAACCGGAAACTTCTGATGTGGTGGTGAAACCTATCGCCCCTCCGTTATGTTCAGGTTGACCCTGGCATATGACAGACCTGATGGCTTGCATATTAAGCATCTGACTCTCCTCTCCGTTATGAGATGTAGACTGGCGCAGCTGTCATGTTAGAATAGGGCCGATCATCATGACGCACCTTCATCGTGAAGCATAGGTGATGCATCACACTAGCACTTGGTTTGCTTTTGTCTCATCGTCACAGGTCTCGCCACTGTTGCTTCACATAAACACAGGGTTGTTTTCTAGTTTTCATTTGCATGTATAAAGATAAATCATATACCCTCGGTCCAGAGGGATAAGCAGATTTAGGCAGTAAAGTTGGGTAACCGCAGTAGAGTTGGGTAACGTTTGTAGAGTTAATTACATCTCCCTTGACTGTGAAATCATACACGAAAGTGCGCTCGAGCCTATTGTGTTTCATTTTTCCTCTTAGTTTTCAACAAAT
>JAUUDW010648228.1:569-10713 GCA_032361385.1 Panulirus guttatus | reverse complement strand
AGCACCACTTTAACGCTCCTCAGTCAGGACGGTAGTACCACCCTGGGCGGCTGTTGTCAACAACCTACTACCTATTATCCTCTTCCACTGAAAAAGTTTTCCAAGAGTGAACTGATCTTCGATACAGGGAGGGCAGCGAGTCCCTCTACAGAGAGAGCCATTCCCCCAAGACCCACCTGCTTTTACTTTATTTCTCCTTTTTTGTCATCGCGTCTTTCCCATTTTCTTTCACCCACCACAGCCATCAGGATCCACGCTCTTCTTCGGATATTTATTCTTACATTCGTCAACCCTTTTCCTTCTTTGTCTTTATAATATTTCCCGATATTACAATTCCTTCACCACTGTCTTTCTCTCCTCATTCAACCTGATGTCCCACTATTATGCTCTCTCATCTTACTTTCCTATCTCACTCTCCCACCTTACTTTTATAATGTCTTTCCTTAATCTCTCTCTATTTTCTTTATTTCTTAGATCTCATTCATCGCTATTTTGATAACGAAATTCCTCTTAAATCTCTACCGCTTTTTATATCAATCCTCACTTCTCCCTATTAATCACTCGTACTCTGTGTCACACTGATCCCTCGTGTTCCATATTAATCCCTCCCGTTCCATATTCATCTTTCTCTTTCCCTTTTAATCTTTCCTCCTCCTGTAGAAACGCTTCTCTTTCCCATTCTATATCATTCCTTTTCCTTCTCAGTTAACCACTTACCTTTGATCTCAGTCCTCCCTCATCCCCTATAATCACCTTGTTTTATAATCCAGGCCTACAATCTTAATTATCCTTTCAGTCCCTTTCTCTTATTCTCATTGCTTCCTTCCCTTTTTAATCCTCTCGTTCCTTGAATCCCTCTCTCCATCCTTTTAGATAATCTCCATTAATTCAAATCTCTTCCATATCAATACTCATCTTTATCATTTGAAATCCACTCCATCCCTTCTAATCCCTCCCTCTGTCTCCTTAAATCCCCTGCTTCTCTTTTGGTTCTTACCTGTAACCTTGTAAATCCCACCCTTTCCTTCTAATCCCTCCCTCTATTCCCTTAAAACCCACCCTGTCCTTATAAAACCTCCCTGTATCACTTTAAGTCCCATCATTGCCTTCTAATTCCTCCCTCTACCCTCCCCTGCTTACACTTTTATCCCTTTCCTACTCTCCTCAATCCTCTTCTCCCTCTTTCCTTTCCCTGGCCTTTTCCATCCCACTCCCTCCAAAACATTCCCTTCCTCGTCGTCTCCATCTTCATTCATTTCTTTCCCTTATTCTTTATCATTCCTCCCTTCAACTCTGTTCCTCTTCATTCCTCTTTTTTTCATTTCATTTCATATCTACCACTAGTTCTCTCGTCTCTTTCAACCTTTTCATTCAACGACTTCTGCCGGTGTCTTCAATTCCTCTTGGTTTTTCATTTGTTCTACGTTTTCTTCAGCCCTCTGAATCTCTCTCTCTCTCTCTCTCTCTCTCTGCTTGTGAGAGAATCATCAATAAACGATAAACTAGAAATGAAAAACCATACTGAGAAGTAACCCTTTATCGGGCCAAGTGATGAGTGGTATGATAATGAGAACTTGCACAACGAGAAGAGAGAGATAGAGAGAGAGAGAGAGAGAGAGAGAGAGAGAAAAAAAAAGTACTGATGAAAATGTTTCAAGTAAACACGAGGAGCAAAACTGAATACCTTTGTGCTGTGTGGTTACCTGCGGGAGTAAACAAGCCAGAGAGAACACAGACGTACATCAGGAGCAAAGTCGACCGAATGGAACATAGTTACGGACTACCACGAGAGACCGAAAGATCTTGAACTTTACAACGTAGAGAGGAGAGAGAGAGGAACATGAGGATGATCTATACGTGGCAATAAAGCAAAGGGATTGAGGAGAATGCTATCATCTTCAATAAAACTTTGCAACAAGAGAGAAACAGAGTAACTAAGTCTGCAAGATTACCACAGAATATAAGAATATACCTAATAGATACAAAAAACTATACTATACCAAAGACCCGCAAGAAAGCTACCAAGTCTATGCGTTATACTACCAAGAGAATTATGAAACATGCACGGAACGACTATGGAAACATCCAAATGAAAACTTGATATGTGGTTGAAGTCTGTCCCAGATGAATCCAGGATCGATAACTGTGTAATGAACGTGGTGGCCGAGAGTGAAAACAGTGTCATTCTTCAAGCAAGACAGGTGGTGAGTGCTACGCGCTAGCGTTTTCTCTCTCTCTCTCTCTCTCTCTCTCTCTCTCTCTCTCTCTCTACCCCTTATTTTTACAAATGGCACTGTTTTCGGACATAGAAGTAAATGGTACAAGTGTATCAGATCATAATATCACAGGAACCACAACAGTTTACAAACTGGAAATGAGTGAACGCGAACGTGGTACAGCAGCGGAGGACAACAATGACTTGAATGTAAATCTTTCACCAGGACGAATCGGACTGGTTGAGGTAGCTGAGAGAATTCAAAACACAAATTGGACCGAGATCTTCTGAGATAATAATCTGGCGATAAACACACAAATATACAGAGAGAATAAACCAAAGAATCATCAAAGTAGATACCAGAGAAAACGAGATACTACTTCATAATGTTAAATAAAAAAGGACAGTAAAGAAAACAAGAGCAAATGATCTGGATCAGAAAATAAAGAATGCAGGTGAAGAAGCAATGGAATTCAATAGAACAGAAAGTGAATGAAGGAAGTTATACAGAGCATGGAGAGAAAATACTAAGTTACTATTCACATACACAAAGGATTGATCCGTTCTTGTATGTAGTACTGCTCTCACACTTGGGGTGTTTCTACCTCTGCATCCTTACTTGACAGAGTTGAGTCGAAAGCGGTCCGACTTATAAACTGTCCCAGGCTAACCTTAAAACCTGACCCTCTTGCCCTGTGCTACAATGTTGGTTCACTCTCCCTCTTCTATAGGTATTACTTTGACTTTTGCTCCCGAGAGCTGGCTGCTTGTGTGCCCCTACCACTAGCTAGACCACGCAATACTCGGCCAGCTGCATCGTCACTTGACTATTGTGTGGCCGTTGGTAACTCGAGGGTGGGCCGTTTTGATAACTGCTTCTCTCCCTACATCTCGATGCTTTGGAACTCTCTACCTTCTCATGTCTTTCTCAATAGCTATGCACTGGTACTTTTTAAAAAAGCATATTTTTCGCTTTCTCCAAAATTCGGAAATACATTTCCACGTCCTTTCTTCTTCCCTTTCATTAACTTCTCTATGCTTCAATTAAGACTCCGCCTTGATGTGGTCTTTTGTCCCTAACTGGAGCCTCAAAAAAGAAAAAAAATAATGAACAAAGCAAAAATCAGGCTCCAGGACCAGATGGAATCCAAACCAAATTCCTTAAAAAGACAAAAACAGCAAGAGCAAAAACGAATGAGACAAAGTCTTGATAAAAGCAAAATGACGGACATTCACTAACTGGCAATTATTAACAGCTGTAGACATTGATGGAAGCTAATAACCAAAGAATACAGACCAGTTAACTTCACATGTAATAAAGTCTCTAAAAGGTTGATGAAGGAATATAAATCAAACCATTAAACTAAAAAAAACGTCATAAACAAAGGTCAGCATAGATTAGCACCAGAAATAAGTACGTAAACGCAAATCATTGGCTCATTACAATGACATGTGAAAGTTTAATCCAACACTTCACTTTGCACAGTATTTGACAAAGAAAGCAACAGAATTCTGCATAAGACAGTAGGCAAACCAAGCATTCAGGATAAGATAGGAGGTGGGATTGAAGAGCTTGCAACTAACAGAAAATTTGGAGTAACATAAAACGGAACCATGTGTGAGGAGTAGGACGTTGCATGTGGGGTACCACAGGGAATGGTTTTAGTCTCAAAGCTCTTCATGATACTGATTTCTGACATCGACAGTGAAGTAAAGGAGAAAGCATAGTGAGGAGCTTTGCTGATGACACCAGAGTGAGCAAAATGACTGGATCAGAAACTCACCACAGGAGATGCAAGAAAGACTTGGACAGAATTTACGAAATGGGCAGAAGTGAACCTGATGGAATTAGAAGAAACATTTGAGCAAATAAGTAATGGAACGTGGAAGAATACATCAGTGACACCACACGAAGACCGGTGGGAATGGAGGACGAGGAGAGATTACTGTTGCATCCTTACCTCGTCCACTTACGAGATAGCAATAGACATGTAATTTATACATAGGTAACGTAAGTATGTATGTGCCTATGGGCCTTGTGTTGTCTTTCTTTCCCATGTGTTCCCCTCTTACCTTTTCTTTATTCATTCTCTCCCTTGCTTTCTCCCCATTCCTCCCTTTCCTTGCTCAGCTCTCTTTCCCATCTATATACCTTTTTAAAATAAAAAGTAAAACTTGAACGAAAATAAAGAGCAAAAATAATAATTCGTATCTTCAGAAATAAACAGCATGAACAAAACTCATTCCGTTACACAGAAATAAACATGATGAAGAAAGAGTTCATAAACTATTTCCTCCGTGACAGCAAAGACTTCGAGAACACCTCATCAGAGTCGTCAAGATACAAATCAATGTCAACAATGTAACTCGCAATTTCTTCACGTCAGATAGAGATACAACGACCAGAAATAACGCCACGAAAGGGCAGACGTACTATAAACGTGAGCACACGTTTTCTAAACGTAGAGTAAAATATTGGAATAAATACAACCAGAATCGATCGAGACAAAGAATACCAGTACATATAGATCACGGCTTGACAAATACTTTAATAACGTTAACCATCAGCGAATAACCCTGAATCCTGAACACGAACAGCGTCACATACAAGGATTTCAACTCACTTTACAGAGGCTAAAAATACTTCCAGCGCCAGACGGTGAATCCCATGTTTTCTACACATCCTTTCCTACAACATTCCCACACAAGGATACTCGTAATATACCATGTGACGCTTATCCATAGCTATCTTCCTGCAAGTTGATATGCCGGAGGGAGAGGTGGGTGGAATGGGAGGGGGGGGGCCCTCTGCTTTGCCATTCTGTCTCCATCTCTAGCGTTAAGTGAGATGGAGCGTCCGGGTTCACTCTCCTATCTCCATCTATATACAGAATGGTACACTAGGGTACTGCTACCGTCCTCCAGTAGATAACCTCGTCAGAGACCGTCGGGTCTTCTGTTATCTAGTAAGATCTCTTACCCATCTCTCTCTCTCTCTCTCTCTCTCTCTCTCTCTCTCTCTCTCTCTCTCTCTCTCTCTCTCCCACATCCCTGCCCTCGTCTCCCCACTTCTCCCCATCCACACCACCAATCTGGCGGCCACTCCATCTACCACCATTAGCGGGTCGTCCGCCCATTGATCCGCCGACAGCAATGGATGGAGGTAGTTTGTCCGGGGTAACAGTCCGCTCCTGGAGACAATGGCGCCCCGCCGATGACCTGTTGGGGAGAGTCGAACCACTTTTCACGAGGTTTTTTACTCACTTAGCCAGCTGTCAGGGCGCCCATCACCACCACTGGCGCCAACACTATCACCAACACCACCACCACCACCATCCCTCAACACCCGCTGTGTGGTACCACGGCTTTAAGCCATCCATTGCGTGGGTAAGACATACGTACCATACATCCTGGCTGTTGTTCCTTACATTCCTCCTCTGAGTGGCACTGTTCCTCCCTGCTCCTTCAGACACTCGTTTTCTGTTTCGACCGAAAACGTCAAGTGATACAGAAAACCAAAGGTCGTTGTACATCTGGTCTTCTCCCTCCGCTTATTACATGATATGCGTTTCGCCGATTACATACTTTGTTCACAAATTGCATTCTATATTCCACCTACTATATGATGCGTTCCAAAAATTACATGCTTTGTTCTACTTATTGCATTCTGTATTCTATTTATTACACGATGAGTTCCACCAATTACATACACTGTTCCACCAATTATATTCCATATTACACCTATTTCATGATGCGTTACACCAATTACATGCTTTGTTTCACCTATTAGACGCAGTGTTCCATCTATTACACGATGCGTTACACCAATCACATGTTTTGTTCCACCTATTACAAGCAGTGTTCCACCTATTACACGAGGCGTTGCACCTTTTACAGTGTTCCACCTATTACACGATGCACTGCACCACTTACATGCATTGCTCCACCAGTTATATTCTATATTACACCTATTACATGAAGCGTTACACCAATTACATGCTTTGTTCCACCGATTACGCGATGCGATCCACCTATTACAAGCTATGTTTCACCTATTACACGCGGTTTTTCCCCTATTATCCGCTCTGCGTTGCCACTTATTCGCCGTTTCACTGTTTGTGTAAACGAGTGGGATGCCATGATGGCGAATCATCTCTCTCGCTGACGTTTATAAAGGCCGGGCCTGACATGACCCCCCGCTGAAAAATCACATTGTGTCAATTTTTCTGTGTTTTGTCCGTCAGCTGAAATTTTATTTAGGCCGCGTCCTTTCTACCCCTGGGAAGGGAGGGGAGGGGGGAAGGAAAGGGGGAAGGGAGGGGAGGGGGCAGGAAAGGGGGAAGGGAAAGGGAGGGGGGGGAAAGACGAGTCAGTCATCAGGGAGAAGCTTTCCCAACATCCAGTGTCAGAAGTACGCTTGATGTCTGCTTTACATGACGTCAGCGGTACAAATAATGTCAGCAGTGCACCCGATGTTAGCAGTATACTTGATGTCTGCTATAAACACTTAACGTCAGTAATACACCTGATGTCTGCAATATACACGAAGTCAGCACCAAACTTAATGTCAGCCTTCTCCCTACTACTCCTAACGTCTCAGTGTGATGCCTGCGTTCATTATGCGATGACTGTCCTAGCCATATGTGATGTCTCCACTTCCTATGTAATGCATTCGCTCCGTGATGATTGATCTCTACCATCTGTATGATGTCTGAATCAAGTGACGTCCGCGCCCTTTTGTTAATATTCACGTTCTCTCTCTGATGTTTGCGTTATCTGTGTATTGTGAACATCTTCTGTGTGATGTCTGCTCTCTCTCTGTTTGATGTCTGCACTGTACGTGGCGTCTGCAGTCCCATGCGATGTCGGCACCCTTTATGTGAAGTTTGCACTATGTGATGTCAGCATTCTTTTCGCGCGGCTCCCCATGCATCTTACACTCTCCATGTGATGTCAGGACTGTCTCTATCCAATTCTTTCACACAATCCTGACACTCTCAACATCCCTCTTGAACTCCTTCTGTGATGTCTGCACTTTCCATATCAGGTTACCTCACTCTTAACATAATCCCCACACTCTCCGGGAAACATCTGGTAGCCGTCTGTATACCCCTCAGTAACATCTACTCGCCCGAGACTACGCGGAGTCCGTCAGACTCAAGACTTTACCACTTGTTAGTAAATCAAATGAAGAATAAAGGCTGTAAACAAATTGGGTAATAAAGATATCACGACAAACACCTATCAAGCTGCTTAAGCAAAAAAAAAAAAAGTAAACAAGCCCTTAAGTGACAAAAGAGAAACAAAAGGTTGCCCAAGGAAAGTGTAGATACAAATCAAAGAAATTTGGTTCAAGTTGGAAGACGAGGAAGCGGGAGATGAAGAACATAGAGTGAAAATATATCACTTGGGTTACAGATGTTATAGACATGTTGGTCAAGTCCAATGGCTGTCAGTCTGTACATACGTTTCCCTGAGCACGACGGTACGATCCTAGAGCACGACGGTACGATGCTTGAGCTCGACGGTACATCCTTTCAGCATGATGGCATGACCCTTGAGCGCAACGGAACGGTGCAGAAACACGATGGTGCGATCCTTGGACGCGATGGTAAGATCCTTGAAAACGACGGTAGGACCTTTAGGCATATGATGACCTGACCTCTGACCCAACCCTTACGGACCACGTCAAAGGCCGGACCATCGTACCCAGGGGTCGTACCGTCGTGATCAAAGGGTCGCTTACCGTCCTGATCAATGGGCTGCGTACCGTCGTGGGCAAGGGATCAGATCAACCACGACCGCAAACCTCTCCACTGCCAACCACGTCCAACAGACACTCTACTCACGGTCCTGTGCCTCCTGTAGGATCCTCTTCCTACAACAGCCGTAGGACAAAATATCAACTAAAAAGAAAGATAAATAAACGTATAAAACATACGAAAAATGATGTCTATAATGTGCCTCTTCTCTTCCTATCATCTTTCATATGAAGAAGCCGCCATCTCTTCTTCCCGTTTTCTTCCCCTTCCCCAAACACACACCGGTTAAGCTAAAATGATTTATATAAACCCTTTGGCCTCCTCCCTGTTAGCAGTTCGCTTGAAAGAGAGAGAGAGAAAAAGAGAGACATACTTACTGCATCTCTGCTTTTCATGGCTCACATCAAACAACAACAATAACAACGTCGACGTCAAAAAACAATTTAATGCCTTAATACAAACAACAAAAAACATGTCCCCACCAACAGATAAATGACCAGAAGCCTGTGCTGCATTTATGACCCCCGGATCATGGGTGTCGGGGGCTCTGTATGACCTCAGGGCAGTGTGACCACAGGTCAGTGTGGCTTCAGGTCAGCAAGTGTGGCCTCAGGTCAGCGAGCGTGGCTGGAACATGTAAACAGGTCAGGAGCTTGTTTCCAGAGCGGACGGATAAACGCGGGGGTCGACCCTATTAAACTCTATACTTTCCCCGCCAGTATCGAATTGGCCCGCGGAAACTCAATCACTAAGAACGCACAGCGGAGCGTGGCCCGGGCCGGTGGCCCGCCGCCACGACCATAGCCACCGGTGACGACGGGGAGGAGAGGGGGAGAAGAGGAGAAATTGGCCTATTTGGGGGAGAGGGGAGAGAGAGAGAGAGAGAAAGTGAGGTGGGGAGGGAATGAGGAAGAAAGAAATGATTGACAGATAAAGTGACTCCCTGGTAGACAGGTAGACAGACAGATACTGTTAAATAGACAGAATGAATCACTGGTAGACAAATAGATCGATCAACTCCCCGGTTTATATAGACAGACATGTTGACTCACTAATAGGCAGGTAGACAGGCACAAATAGACAGACTCGCTGGCAGATAGATAGACAGGCTCAAGTATTAGATACTGTAGCGACCCACTGTCGCTTCACAAAGAGGCAGATAAATAGATATAAATACAGATACATAGATAGATAGGTAAATGATAAGCATAAATATACATAGACACACAGACAATCACGATGGGGAGAGATAGAGAGAACAAACGGGAACGTACGAGGAGATTTTACCAACTGGCAAGGCTAGCGCGTAGTGCTCACCGTAGTAAAATATAGTTCTATAGAGTTACGGAAAATGAGTCGTGTGAGTTACGTGTTGTCAGGTGTTACGTGGGGAACGGAGATTCTGTTTGTTCATTTGTGGACTGAACGCCCGGCAGCCCACATGTGGGTGAGGCTGAGAGAAAAGACAGGTATCTGGGCCAAAGGAGTGAAACCTGACAGCCACATAGGTGCTGGCTCACTGTAGAGCCAGAGAGAGAGAGAGAGAGAGAGAGAGAGAGAGAGTACATTCCGAAAAATCTAGTACGATATTTTGCCCGAGGTCGGGCTGGCGCGTAGCGCTCACCGCTCACCGCATATCTTGCTCGATTCACAAAGCTTTTGTCTTCGGCGTCTGGCCACACTGCATCCGAAGCTCTCACTGCACGACTGCAGTTGGCTCAGTCTTTGCTGATAAGTCCAGTGTTCCCTACTCTGTAATCTCCTGAGACAATCTATCACAGCTGGTTTGGTCGGTACAACACAGCACTATTCAGTTTGGTTTCCAATTACATACTCTAAGAATTTTCATTTACTAAGCTTTCTCTTTTCTAATTACCTCTCGTGTCTTAAGTTCACATTATCATACCACCCCAAATCTGGCTCGAAGGTACAGTCTTTATATTATGTTCTTAGAACTTCACTTTCAGCATTATGACTCCTAGATTTTCGTCGACATCAGCATCACTTATACACCCTCTTCGTTTTGGTCCTTGATAAAGATTCATCGTTAGTATAATATTAGACTTTTCATGACTTATTTTGCGAAAGAAATTTCTTTATCAAATCTCATAATGTCAACTTCTGTTCATCTGAGTTACGTCTATTTTTTTGCATCTTACTTTCTTGC
>JAUUDW010648176.1:0-10715 GCA_032361385.1 Panulirus guttatus | reverse complement strand
GGCCAAGTGAGGATTTTCCCTCTAGGGCTCAGTCCTCTGTTCGTAACGCTACCTTGCTAATGCGGGAAATGGCAAATATGTATGAAAAAGATGAAAAAGAATAACAAATACCAAATATCATTCCTGCCAACAACACCTGGCTACAGAGATCTTACACATCTCAAGAATTGAGCATGTCCACTGCTACTACTGTGCTACAAGATTCCTTCTACAATAAGGTCTCACTGGCATAATCCAGCCTACTGTTTCAATGACAATAGACTGTCACATCTCTCACAGCAGCACAAATCCAGAATGCAGACTCCTAAATTCTGTACAGTATATTTTCTAGCACTCAAGACCTGTACCCCTGTTGATATTTTTACAGACAATTCTAACACCATCTCCTCCATTATCAACAAACCACCTAATCAAATCTATTTTACCTTCACACTTATACCTGGTTTTTCTATCTGAAGGACAGGTTCTTATCAAAAAATAAAACTCTTATGTATCATTTCAGTGATTTTCAACTTCCCTGCTTTACATGTTACTTTCGACTCTTCAGCCTGATGATCACATTAAGTGAACCCTAGCACGTATTTAACACCTAAACTTCTATGCACACACTAATTCAACTTTTTAGTATGCATCATTCCATTAACTATTTCATACTTACACTTTTTTAAAGTTAAGCAACAAAATGAAGTATGTTACAAAGCATATGTATATCATGGATTTTTACACCTTACCGAGATATGCTGACATAATTCCAGTATACAATGTACTGCATTGCAATGCCACTTGACTTGCCAATCATCCCCTCAAAAGCTGGCAGAAGGGGCAACATGATGAACACTCGGAAAACTTCACCATTACTGTAAAGGAATTTGACTCACAAACAGTCGACACATTTTTAATACTAATGTTGTAAACATATGCAAAAGAAAGTTTTCAAAACCACACAGCTAAGAACTGTATAAACATTTTCATATATTCAAAACAGGTTGGTGCCTAATTCTCTCCCATGTAATTTAGATACCAACTATCTCCACATTCTCAAGCAAGAAACATATTTTTCATTTAACTTACAACAAAGTATCATCATAGGGGCAAAACTCATCACTAATTTAAAATCCTCTACGATAAGAAACCAGAAGGGTTGTGTTGTAAATTATGTCCATTACAATACACAAAATACAAACACCTTACTTGTGAGCCTGAACAATGCGCTCCACTAGTTCATGACCAATATAATTTCTAATATCCCTCTGTCCATCAGTGTTGCCACAAGTTATGAAAAACTGGTTCTCAATATATATGTAGTGCTTAGCTCCACGGATAAGATCAACATAGGCAGAAAAGATACTTGCTTCATCTTCATCCAATCCTGCACTCCAACTACCTACACTACGCACTACCTGGAAAAACATTCATCATAAAAAAATATATATTTTAAAAATGGAATGCATTCAAACTTGCCTAACAAGACAAAGAATATACAAAATCTCTCCCTAACTTTCTGAAAGTAGAATTACTTCAATCATAGAAAGCTACCTATTAATTATCTTCATTTCTATTTACACAGAGTGGGTCAAGTACACAGTGAACAGATGTGCATCTTTTGAGGGAAATTTGATTTTGCAGAACAGGTCCCTAACCTATTCAAGTGACCAATATTTCTACAGACACTCAAGTCATGTTCCATAGCAGAAATCTGTTAACACTGCCCATAAAATTGGCTGAAATTCTTTTACACAGGTGTCCAACACACGACATAGCATAAAAAACAAGAAATATCAGAAAATGATCCTCTATCCGCAAAATCAATCTATGCCACATTTTTTAACATAGTTCTCAATATGTTTTCTACTTTATTCAAAGAGCAAACAGAAGTAGCTATGAATAGCACATAAGGGAGTTTTAAATATGCCATCCAGCTAAGACTTCCAAATGTTTTCCAGCACCTTGCTAACTCCTTAGACGAAGTTTTTAAGACCCTATGTTAGATGAGCAACATTGACAGCAGCTCCAAAAATCAACATCCTCTTTCGTTTTCTTGTTATCTTGACTCTCTTCTCACTTCATATCAAAACACATTCTTCTCTATACAGTTTGCTAATATTCTTGCAACCCATCTTTCATTTGCCCTCTTCTTCAGCCATGCACCTTCCTCTTGACCTCTTGCTGCTTCCTCTTGTATATTTACAAATCACTCACACACCTTCTATGCAAATATCACCCATGCATCTCTCTTTTGTTTTTGAATCACACATCAACTTCTTCATCTCACCACTTACTAACTTGCCCACATCTCTCTTTCCAAATATCAAACACACACACACCCCATCACCACCACTTGAAAGTAGTGCTTCCTTTAAATACCTTCAATCTCCACCCACTCTCTTAGTTTCATTTACTTTCTCCTTATGTCACTCCTTGCCCAATTTGTCTTGGTTTCCTTGCTTATATGCTTCTTTTCCAAACCAACTTACTTTCAACACCCTCTTCCCACCCATGTCATAATCTCTTTTCCTAAAGCCACTGTAAACTTTCATACCCCTCCACAAAAAAGTGATCAGATGTCCTACCAGCTGCCTCTCTCAGCACATTCATATCAAAACTTTCATCTTTGGACATCTGTCACTCAGCACATAACCCAATAAGACCTATTAACACCCATCCCCACTCATCTAAGTATCCTTACATATGAACCACTTTAAACCAAGTATTCCTAACTATCAATCCTTTTTCTCCATACAATTTGAAAAAGTGTTTGTCATTTTCATTTACAACAGGTATCCAATTCCCTCCAGTTATGCCCTCAACTTCCACATTGCCCACTCAATCATTCAAATCTCCCACCTCTAATACAGTACTTGATTCCTTGTTCAAAATTTCTGATGCACTCAGCTCCTCCCACAACACTTAAACCTCTTCCTCATTCCTCTTACTACCAGGGATATAAGTTCTAACAGTCACCTATCTCTAGTAATCAACCTTTATTCTGACCCTAATCAGGCGAACTTGCTTCCTGACAACCTTGCCACATTCTTTCAATTCCTACTTCAACATTAGTTCCACTCCCTTCTTTGCTCTTGCCTTCACACCATCCCCAGACTTTACCCCCTCAGATATTCCCAAACCATTCATTCCTCTTCCTCCAAGGATTAGTTTCAGTCAGAGCCAGAACATCCAGGTTCCTCTCCCTAAATATATCACCAGTACATATCTCCCCTTCCTTCTCATTCTGATTACATTTATACACACTCAGACACCTCATTTTGATATGCAGGGGAGGTTAGGAGCTGTCAGTGGGCAGTACTGGGGCACATGAAGTGGTTAGGGGACACCACTGACAGGTCTCTAGGCCACTCTTTTCTCTTCATGATGCTACCTCCCTACATGGGAAAAGGTAAATAAATACATATACTGTATTTCATTTATTCACTAGCTTTCATTCATCTATTAGTTAGTTTGTTAGCTATGCAACCCAACCACCTTTTTAAGGGGCTCCTGAAACTTCAAGGCTGTACTCCATAAGGGAACACTGTAAGGCAGGCTCATGTCAAGCAGGAAGGTCCTCAATGATACCATACTCCTTTTTGTTTACTCATGATGATATAGCCTTGTCCAAAGTGACTTCTCGCTCTCAGTAATTATTAACCTGTACTGTATGAAGAAGGACTTGAACACATTCACTATTATCATACTTCTTAAATGTATGTATGCTATTTGTATTAATCATCTTCTCAGTTATTTTATTCTAATCACCAACCACTCTCACATCATAAAAATACTTTTTTACATCTTTTTTAACAAGTTTCATACTTAATTTTCATGTTATATCCTCTGGTTGCTCCATCACTGCATCTCTCAAAGAACTATATACTGTCTACATTATCAACCTGTTTTAAAATTTAAAGGTCACCTCTCAGTCTTTTCACTTCCAAAGTGGGAAAAGTTAAAACCTTAAGCCTTTCCCTGAAACTCAACTCTTAATTCTGGTATCATCTTTGTTGCCCTCAATGTTAGCATTAGCAGGCAGGGTCTAGGAACACCAATATTCATGCATTCAGTGTGATCTATTTACCCACTTCTTATCCACTTTTCTTTCTCACCTGACATTTTACTCTGTGCTTAGGCTGGAGATGCGAAGTCAAAAAGTATTCTTTGTCGTAGGTTCTAGGCAGCAAGTATGGGTAAGTATCACTCTGCTTTGCCTGAAAAGAATAAGAGAAAAATCAAACCTTTTATGTAATACACAGTATGATGTACTACAATACAAATGTATTAATACTCTGGCAAAAAACCCATTGCTTCATCTAGGCAATCATAACAGATGACAAAAGTAATTTCTTCAGTGCACTGGACTTCACTAGTTATGGAGACAAAAGCTGTGGCCACCCCCTTGAGGGAGTTCCAGCTGGCAACAGGCATCAGAGATACAGATAGATAAATAAACAGAAAGAATTTCTGAAAATTACAATCCCAGTTTTTCATATGTTCCTATGTAAGTATCTATCACCTAATAAAGATCCTAATATATAAATTATGCTATCTATCTTAGCCTTTAGTGCCTCTCCCTTAACAGGCCAATGGCAGTGGGCAACTCTATTACAGTGTTTTCAGAGGCTCCTACCTAATGTTCCTACCAGCTACTTCTACTTGTGTCTAAATAATGTTCCTGCCTAATGTTCCAACCTACTACTTATACCTATTGCTCCTATCTAATGTTCCTACCTACTACTTCTACCTAATGTTTCTACCTACTGCTCCTATCTAATGTTCCATTCTACTGCTTTCTACCATTTTGCCAAAAGGAAGGGCTAGTGCATACCGCTCGCTGAAGGAAAATTTAGTTATGAAGAATGAATTGTGTTAGTTAAGTGTTGTAATGAGTTATGTGTGACGTGTGACACGGAGAGACTATGTTTGTGGCCAAAATGCCAGTAGTCCACATATATTTGAGGCAGAAAGAGAAGACGGCTACCTGGGTCAAAGGAGTGCAACTTGACGACTACTAAAGTACTGGCTCACTACACAGCCATCATTCACCTTTTCCAATACCCAGGCAGGCAGCACCAGAAATATGTCTCCTTAGTTAGTGACTGCTTACCAACGCCTACCTAGTAAATTAAGCTATCTTAAAAAGTGCATATTAATTCACGTTCTATAAAAAAAAGTACTACATTCATAAAGAAATACATGCAAATGCATACTTACATTATTGGTATACATTGGAATATGTTACTTATGACATCTGCATTATTACTTACAGTCTTTAAGATGGGGAGTGCTCTTCAACCTCTTGGTGAGGCAGAAGCGAGGATCCTCTAACTCTCTTTTAAGCAGCATTTAAAGCAAAGATGAATATACTTTAAACTATAAAGCTATGATACACACTAAGCCAATTAACATTATTTATATAACAAGGTATTCAATAAAATGGAGAAAAAGTTAATGATAAAAGATAGATTTGTTGAAAAAAAAAAATAATCCCTTTCATATGGATATGGATCTACTTGAAAGATAGTCAGGAATTATAAGCTGAAACAATTATGAGTATGATAAAGATATTAACATAAAGGCTACATAAATCTAACAGGAAATATGAGAAACTTCATTTTCTACTTGATCAGTATGTAAATCACGGGAGCATATATAAAACCTTTCAGAGGAAGAGAGGCTCATATGAGTCTGTCTATATTACTCATCCAGCCAATATGGCCATACTGAACATCAGATCAGCAGAGAATGAGGAACTTGATAAAGGATCTTCTCCTATCATTTGTGTAAAGTTCTAAATTGATCTGCACATGTTTCTGACAGGAAAGTTTCTGAAATTTCAGCCAGGGGGAATTTTGCCCTTTGGCAGCCATACAAGACATTGGATTGGCATGAAATGCAGAAATCTGACAAAGGACCATCTCTTCCAAAGGTGATTTCAAAATTTTTTTCACTCAACTGACCCTGTGATTTCTGAGGTTCTTAAAATGGAAAAAGATTCCATGCACATGAAAAAAAATGGATGCAAAATCATGACAATAGCTCCTCAGGTGAGTCTGCATTGTTCATCTGGCCAATATGGCATAGTGGACATTATAGATGTCAGAATGGCACAAAAAGAACACCTTATACTGGACCATTCATTATGATTTCTTTAGAGTTTTATTTCAATCTGCACAGTGGTTTTCAACATGAGTTTTGAGTTTTAACCCAATGTGAGACCATTTTGCCAAGTGGAGGACATATCTGATGCCTGATCAGGTTGGAACTTCAGGCAGGAACTTTAGGTAGACACATTAGGTAGAAGCAGTCGGTAGGAATATCAAATAGGAGCCTCTAGAAATACTGTGCTAGAGTTGCCCTCTACTAATGGCCAGTTAAAGGTGAGGCACTAAAGGCTAAGAAGTGGCACTGGAGTTCACCAGTTATGGAGACTCTTTTGCCATGGTCACCCCCTTGAAAGGAATGGGCATCAGAAATATACACTGATAAATAGATAGATCAGCATGAAAAGAGAATCTCTGACAGAAGGTCATCCACAGGTCATTTCTGCAATGCCTTGGGTTAAATGAAGCAGTGATTTGTAATAAGAATATTAAAACGCAGAAAGTTTAAACAGAGATGACAAATGACGATAGACGCAAGTAATGACAACACCTAACTAGGCGAACTAACCAGAGGTTCAGGTGTGCCTGTAATACCAACCAGATCAATATGGCCTGGCTGCCATGTTAGCTGTCTTCTTTTTCTTTCTTATTTGTTTGCCATTTTCCTTGACAGCAAGTTAGTGTCAGAAAAACAAAGAAAGAAAAGGAGGGCCTCATTTTCCAACATCCATTATCTAGCTGTCATGGGTAATGCATCAAAACCACAGTCCCCTGTAAATAACCACAGCCCCTGTAAATAACCAGGCCCCACAGACATTTCTATGGTTTCCTTAGGCTGCTTCATATGCCCTAGTTCAGTATTTTGACAGCATGTTGCCCTCTATCCCCGGCATGCCTTTCACCTTTCCATACACTCAGACCCCGAGTACTCTAAATCATTTTCACTCTATCCTTCCATCTCCAATTTGGTCATCCCCCTTCTCCTTGTCCCCTCCACTTCTAACCCATATATCCTCTTTGTCAACCTAATTCTCTCCAAATGTCCAAACCATTTCAGCACACCTTCCTTATCTCTTTCAATCATACTCTTCTTATTTCCACACCTCTCTCTTATCCTACCATTATTTACTCGATCAACCCTCCTAACACCACAAAATGGCCTTAAAGATTCAATTTCTAACATATGCACACTCCTCTGTACACTCTCATCGACAGTCCTTGCCTCATACCCATAAATACCCTAATAACTTTGCTTTTATTCATATCTACTCTCAATTTCCTCCTTCCATACACTTACCTAAAATCAGACACCAACTTCTGCTACCAATGCCATTTCATCAGCAAACAACAACTGACTCACTTTCCAGGCCCCCTTCACCACCTACAGACTGCATACCTGCCACTCTCTCCAAGACACTTTCACTTGTCTTCCTCGCCATCCTATCTACTAACAAATTAAGCGGCTATGGTGACACCATACACCCTAGCTGCTGACCCATATTCACCTGGAACCACTCATCCTCCTCTCTTCCTACTCCCACACATGCTTTACATTTTTGATAAAAACTTCTCACTGGTTCTAATAGCTTTCCTTCCACACTATATATTCATAACACCTTCCTCAAAGCAACTCTACCAACCCTATTGTATGCTTTCTCCAGATCCATAAATGCCACATACAAATCCTTCTGTTTCTCTAAGCATACATTCTTCAATCTTCTACCACTTCTGAAACCACATAGTTCCTCCACAATCAGATGCTCTGTGCATTCCAACACCTCAATCCCATACAACTTACCAGGTTTGCTCAACAAACTTATATAATTTACACACTCACCTTTGTTTCCCATTCCACATATACAGAGAAAATCCTAACTACCCAATCAACAACACAGTCACCCACTTTTAAAAAAATTCTATCTGCAAATGCCATCCACTCCAGCCACCTTGCCACATTTCATCATACACAAGGCCTTCACCAAATCCTCTCTCTTCATGACATACTAAGGAAACCTGACAAAGGGCCATCAATCTGCTTAGTGGTTTCCGACAAGATTTTTGAAATTTTAGCCAATATGAAATCATTTGGGTTTCTGACAGCAATATTAAATGTTGGATCAGCATGAAATAAGAAAACTCAACTAAGAACCATCCAGGTTTTCCACTTTCTCCAAAATCTATAATTACTTTCCATCTCTTTTTTTTTTCCCTTTCATTAATCTCTCTAGATTTCAATTATGGCCCAGCCTTCATGTGGACTTTTGTCTGTGACTGGATCTTATAAGAAAAAAAAGTTTTGGTTCAGTTGACCCCATAATTTCTGAGATTACAGTGTGAGAGGTTTACAACAGATAACAAAACAGACACAAAGTAATGACAATAGCTCACAAGGTAAGCCACAAATGCAGCAATTATCATCCATAGAAAACAAGTAAATCTAGTCAACTGAGTGATTATTTTTTCAGATAATTTGCCACAGAGATCTTACAAACCATGAAAATGAGTTGAACTCTTCAATCAAGGGTGGCACCATATTGTGAAAATACTATTTAACTTTACTTCTATTAGTTAATATGCCTTACTACAGGTAGCGGATTAGCCAACTCTTCAGTCAGACTAGATTTATCCATCTCCAACTTAAATCTTTTCTCAAGCATATTCTTCTCAACATTGCTAAGCTATTCTATCCTTTCTTATCCCCCTGTATTTATTTCCACTCATCACATGAAAAGGGATGGATTGTTATTCCTTCACATTTGTTCCCCCTAATTATCCATATCACATTCATACTCAACATTCTACAAAATGACCACTAATTTTGTATTATCATATTCTTTAATTTCCAGAATATCAACTTGTTTGCTCAATGCCACACAATGGATGTAATCAATCTGCCAGCTCTCTGCTGGTCATTTTACTGTCAAGAGATTCCTGATCCCAGAGCATACCTTTTCAGTTTTTACAGCATTCCAGCGCTGAATAAAATGTCGAGCAGCATCACGAGCAGCTGGTCCCTCAACAAAGAGACCAATGTCATGCCATGGCATCCGTGGAGTTTGATGACGATCAACAATATCTGTAAATGTAGTGTTGATATCAAATTTCTGGGAATCAAATGAAACACAAGTACAGGAGACATACAGTGGCACTTCCTCACCATATAGTAATATGCTTGCTTCCATGATGATATTCACTGGATTGCTTTTTTTTTACAGCTAAATGACTGTATTATATGGATCACAAACAGCCTCAAAGGGCCTAATCATGTCGTTATTTGAATTCCTTTGTATTCTTTTGTGTTTGTATGTCATATCATCTGAAGATACACTGTCTTAGATTCAGTGCTGGGACATAGTCTCTGTATCATTTATGGAGTATCCTTGCCTATTTCACCATTTATAGATATAGAATGATCAAATAATATAAAACAAGCTACCAAAAAAAAAATCTTAAGACAGAAATCCATGTGGTCAATAACTGATATGAAAACCTTTCTTACCACTGCCTGGGTGGCTTTCTCCCATGTAATAAAGAATTTGTAATTTAGGAATACACAGTGGCTTAATGCATCATCATAATGTTATATGCAACCAAACATGAATAAAGCCTGATACACTCTTGTGAAAAAAAAAAGCAATATAAAGAGGAAATGGGGCATCTCTATTCTTTGCAAGCCCAAGGGGGTTGGGAACCCAATTTCTGTAAGACTTGTTCCTAAAAACGGTGTATGCCTTTCAGCATTTGAGTTGCTCCACATAAACAAGAATAGAGTCTGTTATGACAGAAAATAAGATATATTTAATTACAATAAGGGTCTCAAGTTGTATTCTCCATGAATTCTTGAGGAAAGACCCAAACACCAACAAATGAAGATGTTTAAAGTCTAGCTACCATTTATACTAACTTCATGATCTTTTAGTTTAAGGTCTGTGACTAGAGTGACATCATGGGAGAATTAATTTCCAGAATTACATCAGTATCATATCTGCTTTGCCCTTACTTTATTCTGAGCTGAAGGTGCAAAGTTCTAATGTCCTGACCACACATTGCTTTGGACTATGAATTATATGATAAACTCAAAAACTAATATATAGAGTGTACAATGAAACCTCTTCGCTCCACCCCAAATAAAATATATACATTACCAATAATTCGACAATAATATGATATATCAATAACAATTCACCTACTGTCCAATCCCACCATTAAGTGGCACCACCTTTAGTATGCATCACTGCTTGGCAGTAATAAAAATGCTGTTGACCACCAATGGAAATCACTAAGATTTAACAAGTGGTGTCAAGATCCTATTCCAAATAGGTGGCTTGAATGACTGTTCATTCTCTACTGTTAAATCTAAAAGTATGATGTAGTCTTTTATCAAACCAGTTGCCTTTAAAGAGTTCCACTTTGAATGAGAGGTAAATATTAATTTGTTTTACTTCACAGCATACCTGAGAGAACTGGAAGATGGATAAAATACTTTTTAATGAACAGATCATAATGTACTGTCACACACCATGTTATTGTCAGTGCCCTAATAGTAAAAAACACATTCTTTAAGGAACTATATTTAAACCCTTTCTGTTCCTCATGCTCTTTTCTGAAAGACACTTAACA
>JAUUDW010648165.1:0-10715 GCA_032361385.1 Panulirus guttatus | reverse complement strand
AACTGTGACATAAATTGTTACAGATGTTACAGAGTTGGTTCATTACATAAGCTTACAGTGTTTTCCTGTAGTAAATCCATCCATTAGAGGACAAGAAAAAAGGTGGACACAGTCGGAGAAATTTTGGTATCTTATCATTAGCAATTAAGATGCTGTACCGTGTATTACAGGGGGTGTGTTTGGACCCACCCCAGGGTAGAGAACTCCATCATACTCTGGCTGGCAAGTCTCAAAGCCTTACGTGTCATTCGCCTTGTGAGATATGACAAGTTGATTATTCCCATTGTTCGAGTTGATTTTTCTTTTTTAATCGGGTGTTTAATGAGAGTGGAATACGAGTCGAGGGCAAGTTGATGTGGGGAAACAGAAAGGATTGTGGAAGATTGTGGGATTTTTTTGTGAGTGATTTTTTTGGGTACGTTTTTTCTGGTGCCTTATTTATGTACCCTTGGCATACCTGATGTATGTGTTCGTGACGCTTTGTGTTGGTTTGGGGAGAAGGGAGCAAGGCTCTTCATTGTTTCTAGTGTTGGATGAGAGTGGTGTGTTTTCCACAGGGCTCTGAGGCTAAGTGGGAACGACTTGTGTTCCCTGTTTGTGTTGCTGCCTAGATCTTGGATATGTCTATAGTTGGTGTCTCCTTTGTATTCTAGTTTTTGTCTTTTTAGTGTGTGTTGTTTAAGCGTTTGCCAGTTGGCTTTTTTTTCGTTCAGTCGCAGATGATGTTCTCTGGTGTCTAAAGTGTATGGGTGTAACCCGTCAGTGGCCAGTCACAGAGCCTTGGTCTTGTTCCTGTCTGCAGCAGGAAGTCTTGTGGTTGGTTGGGAAATAGGGAGGCCAGGTTAGTTGGGTAGGAACTGGGGAGGGCAGGTTGGTATGTAGGAAATGGGGAAGCCAGGTGAATGGGTAATGGCTGGGGAGGAGGTCTGTATGGGAGAGATGAAGTGGATGAATGGGGACTGGGGAGTATGATGGACTGACCTCTGAAGTGACCCTTAAGGATCTAGCCAAAGGCCAGGCCATTGAACCCAAGGGTCGTAGTGTCGTATCCAAGGGCCGTACCATCTTGCTCAAAATTATCGTACCGTCGTGCTCAAGGGTCGAGCCGTCGTGCTCCAGAGTCGTACTGACGTGCTCTAAGTGACATGCCGTCATGCTTAAGGGTCGTACTATCGTTGTCAAGGAGTTAAGAGTTCTCTGGCACACACAGGTCAATGGCTCGTTAGTTCTCTTTTTCTTTTTTATCTTTCAGCCAGATTTAGATGTCCTTTGAAGCCAGGTGTTGGGTGCTGGCCATGGCAGGAGGTATGCCCCTCGCTCCACCAGTTCTAAGAACTCCTTGCTGACTTTGTTGTTCCACTTATACTTTTAAGATTTGAGGTGATGATTGCATTGTCAGCACGTAGTGTGTCTTTCCTCTCTCAATTCAAAGCTTGCGAAGCTTCCATTAGATGCAGCAGCAGCAGCATCGAGTCATGAAAAGCCAATGTCACTCGAATTATATGTATGATTTCCTCAAGTCTCATTTGTCATTAAGCATGAGCTGCAGTTGCTGTCTAGTTTCCCAGAGAATAGAAAGCGTCCAGTGATGGTTGTTGGAAGTCATGATGGGTTCGTGATTCGTGGTCAGTCGATTAGAAGAGGCTTTCCTTGCGTAGGTGGCACTGGACTGTTTCCCCTCAGAGAGGTGGCCGTTTGCTCCAGCGTACCGGGGAGCAGTTCTCTTCCTTCAGTGTGTGGTCCTTTGTTCCACGCTGGTGTATCCCGGTGTGACGCCACAGCTAATGATTTTTCGATACAGATGTTACTATAATTTTGCCAGAATCAGATGCAGTCAAGTGCTTTGGTTTACAGCTACGTTAGATGTTGATCAATGTGTGTTGGAAGTCCTGATTATCATTAGCTTATCGGTATTATTCTGGAGCAAACACACATAATTGATTTTGATCTAAGCTCCATTGTGGACGTTGGTGTGTTGTGTGCGTGATGTGTTCCATGCTATGCCAGCAGCATGGGTCACGTCAGGCCACGATTGACCTCGTTTCGAATGAGCTCGGCTCCCGTGGGCCTCCGTGACAGTGATGGAGTCGATATGTATGGTTCGATATCTGACATCGTGGCTGTTTTGCACATTCTGTTGGCCATCGTGTCTTGGACTGGCCACCCCTCGTCATCAAAGGGGGTGCCTGTGAGTGACGGCTCTCCCCGTGGTAACTGCGGTAACTGCAGTGGAAAGAATTTGCAACGGTTGATTACTCTCTGGGAGTATTTCCTGTGGAAAGTGCTGCCGTTGAGTCAGGGGCGGCTTTGCTTACGTCAGAAGCCATGCTTGTGTTAAGGGCCAGGCTTGTGTCAGTGTCATGCTTATGCTGAGGGTAGTAATTGCGTCAGTTGTGCCGGGTGTCATGTTCGTGTCAGATTTCACGTTCGTGTCAGGTGTCATGATTTAGGGGCCATGCTTGTGTCAAGAGCCATGCCTGTGTCAGATGTCAAGCTGGTCAGCCTTGACTGGACACCCAGTGCTGATGTCGTTGATAGTGGCATTAGCTGTGTTGTGGTTGATGTTAGTGGTAGTGCCGGCTACTGTACGTATGTGGTAAGATGAGATGTAACCTAAGCAGCACATACCTGTTAGGCACGTGCAGCTGATAGTGGTTAGAGAGGGAGGAGAGTGAAGGTAGATGGGGTTAGGTTGTGGTTATGTGGGAGCAGCGATAACCAGGTTATCTTTAGGCTGTTATTCAATGTCGCGTTTATCGTGTGAGTCCAGATTACGTGACACAGTGAAGCCATGGAGGTTTGTCTGTTAGTGACACTTGCACTGAGACGTCTGGTTTGCCCTCATAAGCCTTCATATACAGTGGTAATTTTTGTGTTGAGGTTACCAGGTATTATAGTGATCAAGAGGCATACTAGAGTTTGATTAATTGTTAATGTGGTTAGTAGGGAGGCTCTCTGTGTCGGGAAGTGCCCCTTGGGACTGGCGAGTGATTGCAGTGAAATGAATGTTGTTCATTCTGACGGACTGGTAGTAATGCAGCAGTGAAACACAAGCTGTTAATCCGTGTTTAATTCCCAACTTTTCGACGCTTGTCTTCCCCAGGAGAAACGCAACTGTCGAAACGTAAAGAATTAGATCCTGATTAGCATCTCGTCTCTCATTGCTACCTTACTATCTGGCTGCAGTAAATTTGTCCACAGTCACTCACGCACGTATACTAACGAACACATGTGGAATATGAAAAAGTCTTTGGTTTGTCTAGATGTTAGCAGATAAATCTGCTCGGTAGAAAAAACTTTGAGAGTATACTCACTAGCCATCAATATCCACCAAAACCTTTCGGTAAATCAAAAATACTTCTATTTCTTTATTATGGGTTTTATTTTGACGCTGGTATACTGGCTGGCGACCATCCGGTGTCTTCCATCACCGACCGCCTTTTTGCGGCGAATACTTCACAAGACTTTATGATTCCCTCCTTCCCAGCCAGTCATTACCCCTCCCTGCCTCTCTGACGCCCAGGAAACATATCAGACTTATACCTTCAAGCTTCTTAAACCCCCTCATGCTCCCCCAGATATACGAGTCCATTGCTTCACCCTAAGGTGTTTGTCTTCTCTTGTTTTTTGAGGTTACTAATAAGGAAGACGTTTGCATCAGGGCTGAGAAAACTTTTTGTCGTGGACAGACGATGACGAAGGAGGAGCGAAGGTTGAGGAATATTCGCTCGGGCCTGATGCTCATGGGTACTGGTTGGTCAGGTCTTGTGGTGGGCTGGTTACCAGTCCCTCAGCTTATCTGGCACCCCTGTATATCACGATCAAACCCAAAGGGGCGGATGAACTAGCTGGGGTGACTGGGAGCCTGGTGCCCTATCCTGGACTCGACGGTGGGTCCGTGTGGTACACAGGTAGCCACTCTGACCACCACACCAAAGCCTGACAATAAAATTATGTGGGTTTTAATGGAGTAGAGGTCTCTGTAGTGTAGCAGATGAGGAGCCATGAAGGCCCAGGTAGTGCACACATGGCAGCCAATTGTAACTTAAGTATTTATCCCCCAGCCCAAGATCCGGGTGGAGTTAGAGAGCGGTTACGACAGCACCCGCTCCCGGTACCGCAGGGATCGGGTACGGGAGCGGATCGCAGCGCGCCTGGCTCGCGAGACTGAGGTAAACACGTAGCAGTCCCCTCCCTCACCACCACTCACGCCTTGCTAGAGTTTTACCGCCAGCCAATGACACTCATGTGTGACCCCCCTCTCCCCTGGCTTTAGCAGAGGTGTGTGTGTGTGTGTGTGTCTTAACTCGTAGCACGTCCCTCTTGGCAGATACCCTAATTAGATAACCAATAGCTGATACTAACCCATAACTGTAGATGATCCCTAACCCACAGAGTGTGATATTAACCCATGTTGGGCACGAATAACCCGTAGATGATGATTTTGATGATTTTTAACGTGTGTTCGGTTGGTCCTAGTTACCTCAGGTGTGTGGTGTGTGGTGTGTGGTGTTTGGTGTGGTGTGGGGTGTCCATGGCCGTCCCCTGTGATGCCCCTGTCTGCTCTTGATACGGGGTACCTGCTAACGACTTCATACCGTGCCTAAGGTAGGAGATATGCAAAGTGGAAACGAGACATTATTTTTCATAGGCACAGGGGACGACGTGAATGTCCATCCCTGACCTGCGGATGAGAGACAAGTCCTCTTCTAATACAAACAGGTAAGATACAGGTACCTGCTTGGCACGCGAGTTGAGATACATGTATTCTGACTCGAGTCTTGGATGATACATGTGTATTCCTCTCATGAGTCACTAGTGAGGTGCATGTGTCTTGTCTTGGACGACAGGTGAAGCACAAGTGTCCTGTCCTGAACCACAGATGATGCACACTTGTCTGCGGCCGCAGTGAAGCACATCTGTCCCAGGAGACACGCAGATGAGAAACATTTGCCTCAGTCCATAATGTCACATAGTGTCATATACTGGGAGGTTGGTGAAAGCATATCTCCTGATCTGCTGATGTGACCAGTGACTTGGGGGTCATATCCATCAGTCATATCTCACGATATAGGGGCGAGAACACATCCGTTCTTTCTGCCCTGAGTCCTTGATGGTGCTTTTTGTCCTTTGTCAACCCACAGATGTTACACTTGTCCAGTGACAGATCTCATGTGACACGTTTTTCCAACTTTTTTAAGTTGACGCATCTGTTCTTGGCTACAGGTGTAGCACCCTGACCTGACCTGGTCTACAGGTGTAGCTCCCTCACCTGTCCTGAGTTACAGTTGTAGCTCCCACACTGTTTAGGACTAAATATGTGGCACTTCTGACCTATCGTGGGCCACATGTGTGACAGCCCTGACCTGTCCTGCGGCACAGGTGTGACAGCCCTGACCTGTCCTGGGCCACAGATGTGACACGTACATCTTGTCTTGGGTGTTACATGTCTCCTGGTCAACATGCAGTAGACCAGGAGCCCTATCATTTGACTTGTCGCAGGTGCCCGCAACCTCTGGCGCCCTGCTGACCACCTTCCTCGTCTATTTTTAAGAATGGTGTTTAGGATTGGATGAAGATAAGACTGGACCAAGCCCCGGTCCGTGCGGTACAAAGGCTCCTTCTGGGTAGTCTCTGGGGTCGTGAGCATCACAGTTGAACAAGTCGTTGTGAAGAGGTACGACTAGACCTTGAATTTCTCGTTGAGATTATTGTCACCTAACCACTTGTTCACGATGGCGTGACCCCTTGAGCAAGATGTTACGACCCTTGGACATGATGGCCTGACCTTTGACCCGACACTTAATGGGTGCGCTCAAAGGCCATGCCATCATACTCAAGGGCTCGTACCATTAAGGTAATGGGTATTACCATCGTGTTTAAGAGATGTGCCATTGCTCTCAAGGGTCGCATCGTCGTTTTCAAGGGTCGTGCTGTCGTGCTGAAGGGCTTGAGAGTTCGCTCGCTGTGCCATGCGAATTCATGAGCGCATTTGATGTTCACAAGAAGATCAAGGCGAGTGTCCGTTCCATTGGTAGATGAGGTCTGGTGCTAAGGCTCTCCCTGTGGATACTGAGCCCTTGATTCTGCACTGCCACTTGGCTGTATATCCCACCATCGCTCTATCAAGAGTAAGGCTCGCGTGCAAGCAGGAAGAGAGGAAGGTGAGTGGTTCCAGGTGAAGGTGGGTCTGAGGCAGACGGGTATGAGTCATTAATTTACTCTGGACTCTAATACTGAATAGGAATTATCTTTAGTTTCCTTGTTTTGAAATGGTTAGTGTTCGTGTGGAAAATTTGTCATCGATTATCTCCGTGTTAGATATTTTCCTGTAGAAAGAGTGAAGGGAGTAAGTGGTTCTGTTGGTTCTTTGTATATATATATTTTTTTTCTTATCAGAATGAGAGCATTCATGCGGTCGGAGCCAAGAGGTTTACGTATGTGGACTGAAAGTACCAGCTTGTTGACATCTGTAGGGTTTATAGAAATATCTGTTAATTGGTTTTCTGTAACTGCTGGAGTTACGGAGGACTCGGCAGATTTGCAAATTCTCTTATTGTCATGGAAGAGGTTGCTGTGGCTCTGCTTATATAGGCTGCTCGAGGTAGCTGTTCCCCTGGTCTCGTGTAGTGGAGGAAGTGTGTCTTGTGTGTTGATCCTTCGCAGGTCCTCCACGAGTGGTCATCAGAGCTCTGTTTCAAGTCAAGGCTGCAGCAACAGCAGCAGCAGTTGCTGCTTCCGTGTTGTCCACTACCATGACTTCACTGACTGTCGGCATATGGTCCATGTTTACGAGTTCTCTCTCTACAGTGCAAGTTCCTTTGCATTCTGGGGGAGACTTGGTAGATCAGTGCTTGTGTATACTACCGGATGTTGAAGGACATCAGCGCGGACAGTTGGATTAACCTTCAGGTCGCGTGTCGGGTGTTCACAGTTAGGCCGTCCTCTCCTGTGATTTGTAAATAAGTCCAGGTTTACGGTTTGCATGTTTACAGTTCCAGCGATGGACGTTATCCTGCGCCGCCCCACACATGTTCCTGCACACCGTTGCGTGCAGCTCCCTAAACCTGAGGCTGATTCGTCCAAAGCCAAGTATTATAGTCTTACATAGGACAGGAAAATGTTACGAGTGGCCACTTGACGTAGTGGACGACACCGCACAGAATCAGTGGGCGAGACTCGGTATTGTATAGTCGAAGATACCTCAATGCGGACGTGCTTAGGGATGGTGACGAAGCCTCTCATCCTCTTCTGCCGTTGCGAGATCGTCTTCAGCGCTAATTTATATGATGGAATGACTTTCGACCGGTCCGCAGTCGTGATATCTTGGCTGCTGCACTGAGCCAGGATTTAATCGCGGTGTTCTTGTGAGGAAATCGATAGAGGCAAATCCCTACCATTGAGGATGATAATGGCCGCGAGGGGAGGGGAGCCGCATTGCAGTCAAAGTCCAGCGCGGAAGAACACACCACCTCCAGCCACGCTGGGAGGAATGATACCCAGGTGCCTGAGGGACCTCCGTAATCTGTCACTGAGTCACTGCTGCGTCGCCTGTCGTCACGTGTTGCCGATCTCTTCCTCATCCAGTAACTCAATATTCTATTCATTCGTTGAGGCATATTTTCTTGATATTACTCAGCGAGATATTACTTTATTTCCGTCCCTAATTTCATGCGTTGTCTTGATAGAGTGACGTTTTGATTGTATTTCTTCTTGCGACTGCACAGCTGAGGGGTCGGCTCGGTCGCTGGTGTGACGAGGATGTGCGTGCTGGTGTCACGTGACATGAGCGTCTGCCTGAGTCAACGATGGAAATGGCTAGCGGCTGAGCCGAGACGCGCGTTCATGGTGCCTGGTCTCAGTGGGTAGGTTCTGGGACGGCACGCACGGGGAAATTGATCCCTCTGTTGGTTCCTGTATGTGGGCTCTGAGCTGAGGTGGTGGTGCCTGGTCGGGATTAAGTGCTGTCATGTGTCGCCTGAAGGAGTTTCTTGGCTCTTATGAAATGGTTGCTAGCTTTTTCACTGGCCGGTTTCCAGGGGCGTGTGTTAGCAGCATGGCAACAACAAGAGCAGTTATGAGCGAACCGCTCGCGTAACTGGAAAGAGTACTGGGGCATGTTCCAGACCTTTAGCATTGACAGTCGTTGGCTTCCTTGCTCCATCTCAGTGGGGTACGTTCGAGTCTGCGTTGTCAGTCATCGCCTTCCTGTTCCTTCCTCTTTTCTCAGTGTTGGTCGTCTCCACAGCTCTTGCCTGGAATGACCTTAAAGGTTGGGACTGTGGCTTGGGAAGTGTGGTGTGGTTTCTGGGAAGCGGGCAGTTAAGCGGGTTGGGCGGGGTGGCGTAAGATGTGTGTGAGGCAGTAGTTGAGGGCGCTGGAGTTAGGTGTGACCTGTCGAGTGGCACCAGGTGATGCAAGGCAGACATCTGTGGGGGCCAGAGGTTACCGTCTGGGCAGGAGGGCGGGAGGCGGATCCCTTCCCTAAGAGGTCGTTGCCGCTGGCTTGGGCCTGCGAGCTCTAACACGGCTTTCTTAACTGTCTCTCACCCTCGATTTTTTTTTTAAGAAGAACTCGCTCGATTCTTGATTCAGGGCCGATCTTGCTGATGCGATCCTTTTTCATGGCTTCGGAAACCTGCGGTATTAACGGGAGACGGTCTGTTTGTGGCTGAACGCAGAGAGAGATGGTGTGTGTAACAGTGACCAGGGACAGAGCGGGTAATGTGAGCCTTGGTATACTGCTCTCTCTCTCTCTCTCTCTCTCTCTCTCTCTCTCTCTCTCTCTCTCACTTCCTCTGTTGGTCATGAAATACGACAGTCTACTAGAGAGAGAGAGCCAGCAATGCTGCCCCTCTGCGGGCCTTTCTGAGGGCCACTTGCCGTCTCGACCTGGCCAGTTTTGTCGGAAAGATTTATTTATTCGGAGACACTGAAGATTTCCCAGAGGCTGCAAGGCAGGGGCAGAAGCGGGAGCATGACATTCCGTGAGTCTGCCAGACCCTGCAGACGGGGGCGGGCTGGGGGGTTGGGGTATGAATGACCTCGTTCTTTAGCAGCTGTCATGACCTGAGCGGCAGACGTGGGTCGATAGTGATGTGGTGCAGATTTGTACTGTACAGCCCGTGAGGGAGGAGACTGTCTGCACTGGTTGTGACTTGAGTGCTGACAGGCACGGGAGTGGGCCGAGTGCTGACAGGCACAGTAGTGGGCTGAGTGTTGACACACACAGTGGCTAGATAAGGCGCTTACCAACACGCCTGACTAAATGCTGATTATGTTTACCGATGGATCTTTGCCTTCTAACTCTAAGGCCGGCACGGCTTATGCTGTCACCACTAATGACACTCCCCTTCACTCCCAGTGAGAAAAACGAAGTCCTTGGTCCAGCTAGTTTCACCCACTGCGAACTGTATAGTAATTATCTTAAGACCATTCATCCACCTCCAAGCTCATGCTCTATACTTTCCTGACTCTGAACCAGCTCTTGCAACACTCTCTAGAGGGAGTGGCCCTGCAGAATATTGTTCCTTCTATCATTCACTCCCTGCATATTGGAGCCTTTATTAGTGGTCTACGTGCCCAAAATCACATGGATACTTTCACATGTTAGACGTAAGCCTCATGATCATCTTGATAACCTTGCTAAATGTGGCCAGTCCACTCCCCGGCCTTACGCCAGACTTGGTACAACTATAGGCACAATCCTATACCCAGACATAATTACAAGTTAAAGATCACACAGAGACATTATAACAAGTTGTGTAACTCACACAAACATATTATCAAGTTAGAGGAGACGCTCAGACATGATAACAAGTTGGGCAACCCAGACTCATCATATCAAGTTACGTAACTCACAGACATCACGAAAAGTTGAGGAACATACGCAGACATAATTACAAGTTAGGGAACTCATACACAAACATAATAACGAGTTACAACCTTGAAGTCATGTCAGGGGTGAGGGTCATGTCATGGACCAGGTCATCATACTCAGGGGTCGTGTCTTAGTGCTCTGGGGTCACACTTTGTGTTCCAGGGTCGTTAAGACTGTTATGACGACCTTGAAGCCACCGTAGCGAGGCGATGGGTTCCCGGCCACCACTGGTGAACCCTGAGGCTGACACCAGCCCGCCCCTCTCGCCCGGCCGCCCCATCTCGGGTAACTTACTGGCCCATATGAGGTGGCGAGAGGCTGATTCAACACATCATAACATGGCGACCGCTGGTAATACCTCTCACTCGCCATCCTCCCCGCACTGGGCTTGGGGCAAGCCGGCCGGCACCATGCTGGGACCTGTGCCAGGAACTTTATCTCGCATGCCAAAGAAGCGTCGCATCTGTGTCCCGAATGGTGGTGGTCTATGTGCCCTGCGAGGCAGCCTGCTGCTTGCACAGTGCATGTTGGGCCCTAAGTACATGGACTCGCTGGCTGTACAGTGCATGTGAGCCGTAGGCAAAGTGAGATCACTGGCTGTACAGTGCATGGTGAGCCTTAGGCACAGGGGCTCTCTGGCTGTACAGTGCATGCTGAGCCCTAGATACTGGGGACTCACTGGCTGTACTGTGCATGTGAGCCCTAGGCACAGGGGGACTCACTGGCTGTACAGTGCATGCTGGGTTACAAAGACAGGGATTTTTTTTTTTTTTTTTTTTTTATGTTAGCTGAGACGGCACGGGCAACTGAAGCCCTAATCAAGGCCATCCCATTA
>JAUUDW010648132.1:0-10716 GCA_032361385.1 Panulirus guttatus | reverse complement strand
TCATTTTTGTATAATTTTGCAAGTGCACCTGTGGTTCAGTGGTAGAATTTCGCCCGCCGCTGCTGGGTGAGGCTGGGTTATACAGTAGCCGGACGTGCTTGTAGCGCTCCGCTCTTATTGGTCGTAACGCGATGCTGGGGCGTATGGCTGGAATAGTCTGTCTTGGCCTGCGTTATGGTTGTTGAGTTTTGGTTGTCTTTTGATGATTATCGTTACGCTCTTCATTCTTTCTAATAGTGATCAATTTTTATTTTACAGATCATCGTCAAACAATCTGGCCACGTCTCCCGTGCATCTTGTAAGTTTATGTTGTTTTCAGTTGTACTAACTATGTCATCTGCGGATGCTAATGTTATCTCTTTATCTTTCCAAGTTTGTCTAACTATAGTTATAAGTTTAGAATCGTCTTAATATACATATAGCAACTTTTTGGTTTTGTGTTGATTGTTTCATATTAATCTCGTATAAGTTGAAAATTATCAGATTGTTATGTGGGATAACTTGGTTATGTCTAGAATTGAAAAGTGGACTTCTTTCATTTCAAATGATCGAACTCATGAAATGTATGGAATCCAAGGTGAACACTCGTAAGATGCTATCGATTTATTCATATCGGAATAATCTAAAGATTATCTAGGATTAACTGTTAGACATTCGTCATCTATTCTTAGTGCTAGAACGAGAAAGGCTTAAGGATGATCCTGTTGTGATGATATAGTCATGGATTATCTTATGATCAAGCCATGATTTGGTGGTTGTCATGAAAAGATAGATTTAATGTAGATTTAAGAAAATCTCAAAACACTCATATGGCAACCGATCAAAATTATCAAGATAATGGGTAAATAATGCCGTTTCATGAAAATGTTTTATTCGTCGTGGAAGTGTTCAGATAATCTAAGAACGATCATACGATTATCCAAAAAAATGGTGAAATAATCTACCAACTTCATGAAACATTCATAATGTAATCTTATCATGATCTAGATTTACAGTAAGATAGATATTGACTGGGAAAATAGAATAGTTTGTTAATAATTTCAATAAAACCAGGAATAATGTTCGAATGATTAATGACTGACATTTGAAACACTGGCATCTTGAGATAATTGATATAGTAAAGATGAGAAGAATTAAGGGATCTTGCAAAGTCAATTTGGGAAATAATCTGCATATTATCAAAAAATTATCCTCTGCTAACCATAGAATAGTAACGCAAGATAACCTGGTGACTGCGACAGCAGTCTAACCCTATAATGATTTGGATACATAATCTGAATGGAGTAGTAATAATTAGGAAATTATTTGGAAAGATATCATCCAATAATTTAGAAAACAATCTTAATGAAATCTTAGAATAATTCGAGGAATGTGCAGACCTCATCTGCCTGTGGCAGACTGGTGTTAGGCTCAGCAGGTGAGGGTATTTACTCACCACAGAAACTGTAAGTGATGATTTAGTGTTGACCGGCATTTATCTCATTATCACCTTTATGTATTTTCCTTCTCTTTTCTGACCATGTCACTTTGATGATGGCCATGTCACACTGATGATGACCGTGTCACACTGAAGATGACCGTGTCATACTAATAATGACCGTGTCACACTGATGATGACCGCGTCACACTAATGATGACCGTGTCACGCTAATGATGACCGTGTCACACTAATGATGACCGTGTTACACTGATGATGATCGTGTCACACTAATGATGACCGTGTCATAGTGATGATGACCGTGTCACACTGATGATGACGGTGTTACATTGATGATGACCGTGTCACACTGATGATGACCGTGTCACACTGATGATGACCGTGTCACACTAATGATAACCGTGTCACACTAATGATCACCGTGTCACACTAATGATGACCATGTCACACTGATGATGACCGTGTCACACTAATGATGACCGTATCACACTGATTATAACCGTGTCACACTGATGATAACCGTGTCACAATGATGATGACCGTGTCACACTAATGATGACCGTGTCACACTGATGATGACCGTGTCACACTAATGATGACCGTGTCACACTGATGATGACCATGTCACACTGATGTTGACCGTGTCACGCTAATGATGACCGTGTCACGCTAATGATGACTATGTCACACTAATAATGGCCATGTCACACTTATGACTGTGTCACACTGATGATTACCGTATCACGCTGATGATGACCATGTCAAAGTAATGATGACTGTTTCACACTAATGATGACCATGTCACACTAATGATGACCGTATTACACTAATGATGATGACCGTGTCACAGTGATGATGACCATGTCACACTAATGATGACTGTGTCACACTGATGATGACCATATCACACTAATGATGACCGTCACACTGATAATGTAGGAGTTATATTGGCTTTACTGAAAAGGAATCTCACAATATTGTTTGTTCTTTTTCTTCATCATACTTCTCACCATAATGACAGTGCTCCCTCATCATACTTCTCATCATAATGATAGATCTCACCTCATTCTTGTACCTGCCATCATTATAAACAGATTATCATGAGTGATTATTATCATCATGTCCATATCACTCTTGCCATCACTTTCCTCCACTCATACTAACCATCGAATTATCATCAATATTTGGTTATCATACTTTCTATCACACTCGGCATTATTCAGAATCATCCTCGCTCGACGGAGGTCGGGAGATTAGCTCCTCCACTCGCTTTATACGGGCAAACCTCTTTTGTTTCCATATTACTGCACTTGGTCACCACTTCTGTACCTGGCCAACACTCCTCTTAGTAGTCACCACTCCTGTACTTGGTCACTACTTCTGTCCGTGGTCGCCACTCCTGCCTGGAATAAAAGGAAACAAAATTGACCTAAGCAAACCTTGGCTGCCCCAGATTAGGTTAGCTTAGGTTTAATAAACTTTTATTTTCTGTGGCACTAGCAGATTCGGGCTATCCTGGCTTTCGTTTGCTGGTTCCTGCTGAGGGCCAGAATTCATATGACACATTTGCCGAAAACTCAGTCGAACGCGGACGCTGGCCAGCTACCCACCGACTTTTGAGCTCAGACTTACCCTGAACAGACGCCTCACTGAAGTTAGAGAACGATGGTATGACATTGTTCAGTGGTATAACCGTTCAACCCCCCATTTTCCTTGTCATACTTATCATACTGCCAGCACAACCTTTCCCCATACCAATAACATATATTCCAGAAAATATCACCTCAATAGCCAGCAGTTTCTATCCTGCGAGGGATTTGAGTGAATCATTGGCCGCTGTGAATGGGGATTAGTCACCGTGCGTGTAGCAACTGCCTCGGCGTGTCTACAGACACGGGAAGACAGGTCCGTCGTTTCATAGTCTAGATCATGTCTAATCATAGCCATAGCTATGGTGGCATGTAATGACGAGGCTTAGTGGGATAAGGCAGGACGTGGCGAGAGGTGGCAAGAGGGCGTGAAGGGACAAGAGGGAGCTGGGAGAGAAAGAGGAAGGGAATGGGTCAGGGATGGAAGGCATGGGGTCCAGGGAGGAGGGTGTATGGCAGGGCGGGAGGGCATGTGCGGCTGGGCCAGAGGATCGTTGTAGGAAGGCGTGCAGGGCTGGACCAGAGGGCTGGGACAGAGCGGAAAGGCAAGGGCAGGAGAGTGTGGTGGGCGCGGGACAACGTGGAACGGGACAAGGGAGTGAGGGTCTAGGCGTGGCAGTGTGGGGCGGGGCAGGAGAGTGCAGGTGGGGCGGGCAGGACAGAGCGTGTGGTGTGGGGGAAACAGACATTAGCCAGACTGATCATAGATATCCAGCAACTCACACAGGAGCCGCCCTGGTACTGCCCTTGCCTCCCGTCCCTCTACCACCTACCCCGTGTCCTCCCATCCATCACCCTGTGCCTCACCCCACTACACCCAGTGCAGGCAGCCTCGCCCCACTACAGGGAGTACAGGCATTCTTCCGCTCGCTTCACCAGCCGTGTGGCTGATGGTATCTGTGCAGGCTTGAGAGCCGGGGTTCAGTGGGCTGGTATTATCAAGAGGTAGCACGCCATCCGACCCACACCTTGCTCTCCTATCATCGACATTTGCTGTAATCTTTTTGCGAGTTAATTGGCGCTGGAGAGTATGGCGGCAGTTAGCTTATCCCTGCCTCGGTGCTGTGATGCTGTGCTGGTGACGTGGTGTGGCTGTGTTAGTATGACCTGGTGATGTCGCGTGGCTTTGTTGGTGATGACCCGGTGCTGTGGTGTTATTATTTAACCGTGCGGACTGGTTGGGGAGTGGGGGGGGGACTGTGCGCTCATGGGGCCCCGCCTCTTATGCATCCATCGTCAGGCCATATCGTTCCACGAATTTTCCTGTCGTCGTGGTATTCATTTGTTCGAGGTTTAGTTTGTTCCACTGGCGTATAACTCTGTTGCTGCCTCCCTTCGCTCTGTACACTTCCCTTGCCCAGCATCCAGCTTTGCCCTCATGTCCTGGACTCTCTTCCAGCATCGGATAACTGTTTTTTGTTTCAGTCGTCATGAGCTCTCAGAGATATAAACGTATAGTCATCAGTCCTATCCTAACTCTTCCTTCTTCCCGTGTAGACAGGTCAAGGGCTTCCTATCATTCTTCGTTGCTCATTTCCCCAAATTCTGGCACCATTGTTGCATTCCTTTTGACCCTTTCCAGCACCCCTCAGACCAGACTGTTGTAGTACATTCCAACTAATAACGAATGTAAGTTGTGTATGAACGTCTCAAAGTCCGTGAGCTGGGAAGACCTTTATTACTGACCAAAAGTTAATTTACTTTCCTAAAGCTCCATCTCGAGCGCTGCTCTGGTGATAAGTTCGGCGTGGTGTCGACTCCCAGGTCACTCTCACACTGTGGCTCCTGCAATTCATTTTCCCCCAAATTTCAACACACCGTTTGGTCTGTTTGAATCCTGACGCATCTTTACAACTACTTTATTTTCCAGGGTTAAATTTCAAAAGGAATTTGTTCCACCACATCTACATCCTACCTAGGTACCACCCATTTAGGATTTTGCCGTCACTGCTGTTTTAAACTTAATAATCATATTTTCATCAGCAAACATATTACCGTCTGAATCCACCTCGTCTGGCAAATCGCTGATCCCTCGAGTACCCCACTTGTCATCCTCGTCCAGTCTGTGAAGAGTCCTCTGATATGTCCTTTCTTCTTCCTTCCAGTCCTAATCTTATAGTTGCTAATCCACCTAAGCAGCCCTCCTCTGACTCTAGCTTGGATGTTCAGCTTCACTAAGACTCCTCTGTTGGGGACAGTACCATAAGCCTTCTGGCAAACCAGGAACATACAGTCTACCACATATTCTTATAATTTTAGAGGATGTTGCTCATTGGGTCACAATAACGTTTCAACATCGCCACACACGATCTGCTCCCTGGGAACTAGTGTTGCCTCCCACTTAGGTACAGCCACTCCTCCTCTGACTGTTCCCTGATGATTATCTTTCTAGAACCTTGCAAATCATGCTCGTTAGGGAAACTGACCTGTAATTCAGCGCTACTTCTCTTTCACCTTTATAATATTTGTACAACAATGGGTTTCTTCCATGCCGATAAAACATCTTCGTTCAATGATATTCTAAATATTACCATCGGTTCGGCGCGGATGTCCGTCCACTCTCTCAGTGCAGATGGTGAGATGTCATCCTGACCATGGGCTTAGTACGGGTCTGCCTCCTTCAGGAGCCACATCGTTTCCACTAAACTGACTTCCGTATCCTTTATGGTATTTACCCCTTGCCTGGCAGATAGTGTTGGTACCCCCGTCTGCCTTACCCTGGCTGGTAGTAATGGTACCCCCGGGTCTTCCCCTTCCCCGAGTACCTCCCCAAGCGTTGCTGAAGTACCTCCCCCCTCCACCCGACCCTGAACTAGTAGCAATACCCTTCAGCAGATCAGCAGCGACAGATGAGGACCACAAGTCTGTGAAACGAGCCCGGAGGGCCGCCTCCCTGGTGAGGGCTGCGGGGGGGGGGGGGGGCGGCGGAGGGCGGCCCCCCTGGGGCGGGCGGCGGGGGGGGCCCCCCCCCGGGTGGGGGGGGGGGGGGGGGGGGGGCTGCGGAGGGCTGCCACCCTGGTGAGGGCTGCGGGGGCTGCCATCTTGGTGTGGGCTGCGGGGGGCTGCCACCCTGGTGAGGGCTGCGGGGGCTGCCACCTTGGTGAGGGCTGCGGGGAGCTGCCACCTTGGTGAGGGCTGCGGGGGGCTGCCACCCCTGGTGAGGGCCGCGGGGGGCTGCCACCCGGCAAACTATCTTGTTGGGCGGCATTAGGAAACGCAATCAAAATTTAGGACGGTAATTTTCACAGGCGGGTGGACGGCCATAATGGGCTGCTTGATGGTGGTGGGGAATTATAGACGGGAGGGCAGACGATGTAATCTCCCGGGGCCCCGGGCTGTGGGAACACTCGTGTGTACATTGGTGTGAGCCTCGCATACGCACACTCTGAGCAGCGTCCCTCTCTATGTCGGTATGTATCTTTACCGCCCTTGTCTCATAATGATTCATCTTGCACTCTATTTACCTTTTCAATGGCTTTACTGTCCATTATGTTTCCTTCCTCTAATCTTGTATCACTTTATTGGAGATCCTTTTTTTTCTTTTAGTTTGAATAACTTCCTGCTATCATCAGTTTTTTCTCTTTTGTTTCGGTCTCATTTCTTTTCTACTCTTGATAGTTATTTGTACGCCTGACTCTCTGACGTATCATCTCTAGACATCAAATATACTGTTCTGACTTGACGATAAGTTTAGTGTATGATCATCAGTCACTTCCCTCCATGTCAGTCCTCAGAATAGATTTTTCTTCCACTTCATGTGTCTGTGTTCGAGAGTGAGACACCTTACTGTACGGTAGATGTTTTGATGGACGACCTACACCAATTTTCTTGTCAGAGACAGGGGTCTCAAACCAAAGCCTTTTCCATTAACACCACGATGGTGAGAGCCAAGAGCGTTGACCCGTAGACTGTTCCATCAACACGACGTTAGTTATTTTCGTTCTCTTGATCCAGCTACATGAGTCTTCCTCTGGTATTTAACCTAACCCCTGCTGAAAATACACCCAGAAGCTATTATTTCATCAGTAATGACTGATGTTATCGCTTGGTCAGCAATAAACATTCCATACACTGAAAAATACAGTTGTAGGTATTGTATGCGTACAAAACTGTTTATACCATGCGCATACATAAATGTAGATGCTATATCTATACACAGAGAAGGCAAATGTGGGATGCTATTGGTGATGGACATAATACAGACGTAACTTAGAAAAGCTTCAGTAAAACTTTCAAAGTAGTGCAGGGAACACACGTGCCAGTGCGTTGCCCCAGTAATAAACAGTCTTTTTATCATAACGAGGTCGAAGCTTCTCTTGTTGAAGATAATAACACATAAGAAACTCAAAACAACCAATAATCAACATGAAAGAGAAAACGATGCATATTTGCGTGAACTTAGAAACTTGCGCATTACAGTTAAAGTTTGGTATGAAGAATACATTGCTGGAAATATAAGTAGTTCTATATTTGTGTTAGAAGCAAGGGAGTCATTACCTGGTCAACTGGTCCTTTAATTACGAAAAATGGAGACTTGGTTCAAGACAATGAAGCCATGACAAAAAGAGTTTAACTGAAAATTTTGCATGTGCATAACAGCTGAAGAAACAAATGTCCCGAATCCAGTTTCACTGCTACGAGAAAAAAGCGTTTTGCATCATGTTAAAAAACAGTTGAAGGTTTACTGTGATGACTAATTGGAATCAAAATAAATAAAACAGAAGGCGCAGGTAAGTCTTACTCGCGGACAATGAAAGAGCGAAAGATGAAATAGTCAACCCCGGACTGCTCTCACCAATCACTTGCTACGGGAAAAGTTCCGGAGGAATGGAAGTTTATTAGTGTTACACGGATATTCAAAAAAGGTAATGAATCACAGCCGGGCAATCAGCTAAATGTCTGTAGCTGATAAACGTATGAAAACCATCATTTGGGACAAAATTCTGAACTATTTGGTTCTCGACGAAATCTCTCATGTCTCACAAATTTACTTGATTTCAATCATTTAGATTTTAAAATTCGTTCTATACAGTTCTACATCAAAGGTCACGAACAAAAGTTAAATCACATGATACTGATGAAGTTGTACTTCGGTGATTAGGAAGTTAAATGACAAAGAGCAGCGACTAAAGATCAAACATCAGAATGGTAAGATATAACGAGTGGTGTAGGATAGGGATCAGTCTTGGGATGTGTTCTCTTTCTCATATACATTATTGATGTTGATGATGGGCTGCATTTAAGAAACTGCTGCTTGAAGTTGACACAGACAAACAGATGGACTGGGGTCAGATGTTGCAAACAGATTTTGATATCATAAGAGCAAAGTTTTACATATCTTAAGTAAAATCGAGAAGGCAAGCTACAGTATGAATGTTGCTGGGCTATAAAGGTAGATCAGGACAAATACTTGGGTGTGTAAATCTCTGGTGACCTGTAGCCAAGTAAGCATTGCAGAGATCAATGGGGCTAACGAATCTTAATTTAGGAAAATAATCCTTACTCTGTACAGGTCATCGGTGCGTTTTTTATGTTGAATATTGTGTTCAGAGACAAAATAGAGAGAGAATAAAGGCGACCAACCAATATAATTCCTGGACTGAGAAACAAGCCCTCAACAAGTCCTAAAACATATCAGACACAGAGAAGAGGTTAAGAGGTGAACTGACACAGCCATTCAAGATTATCAAAGGCTTCGATGAACTCGACCTAATAATATATGAAAGGATAGATTCGTCTGATTTCACATGCAGTAATGAAGACAAACACGTTCGCAAACGTTTTACCTCGGATAAGGGGAAGTACTTTTTCGGCAACAATATTAAGATACGGAATGACGTAACAGTTTACAGTATTGAAAGTAATGACATAAATACGTTTCAGAGAATATGAATATTTCGCTTCAAGTCTACGACTGTCAATATCCTTGAAAAAATCATCAAAACTTTGTCTGAAAACTTCCTCATGAGCCAGGTTAACTGAGTGATCGGTCCTTATGACAAACGTTGCAGGTAGCTGTGTATACTTCCTAAAAACGTTAACATGATGAGAAAAATCTTCCATATTTTAGAACCTCTTCCGAGAGTTCGTTAGGCGCCGAAATGCCTTGGCTGAAGGTGTTTTCATCCTGGACACGTTGGTCTGCACTGTGTCCACAGCCTGAGCTTAATATCACAGTGTACTGAGAGACCACTAGTTTGCCAGGAGCCACACCATCCCACCAGGAGCCACATCATCCCATCAGGGGCCACACCATCCCACCAGGAGCCATCCCACCCCACTAGGAGCCATCCCATCCCATCCCATCAGGAGCCACACCGTCCCACCAGGAGCCATCCCATCCCATCAGAAGCCAGCCATACCAAAGTTGTCTGTTAGAGAAAAATGTGATACACATCAGCTAACTGTTAGGACAGACTGGACGCCCACGAACCAGTCCACAATAATTGCCACACTTAACTATAAATATTTCACAAAGCAAATTTCTAACTCCCTACAGCAGACAACATTCATCTAACCATACTAGTAATGAATGTTGTACAACATGTGAACAATGTTAAGCAAACTGGTTATGTCAAATTATGCAAATTAACCAAGTAGCTATCTTGTGCATAGTAACTTCTTCCTCCATAATTATCTACAGTGGTAAATATTATTACCAACTCCATTACTGTCATCATCATCATGACCACCATCACAAGTACCACACCCACCATCACATCACCACAACAACCACTACCAAACCACCTCCACCATCTTCATACCACCACCACCATCACCACCAAACCACCACCATACCGTCATTACCACCATCATATCATCACCAACACCAACACCAGGGCCCGTGAGGCATGTTGGGTGGAGATAGGATCAGTAAGAAGAGGTCTGGGCAGGTCATCGTGGTGATGAGGACGGCCCCTGTCATTATCTAGATGGTTATCAGCTGGTGTGATCATAGAGCTCATTATCACCAACATCCACACTAACCAGCCAACACGGCCGCCTCTCCTCTTCCCGGTACTGCCCCGGCCCTATCTCCCCTGTTCCCCCTACCTCCCTGGCCCTGCCTCCCCTGTTACCGGCACTATCCTAACCCCAGCTCCCCTGTTCCCAGTACCACTCTGGCCTTGCTTCCCTACTCCCAGTCCCATCCTAACCCTGTCTCCCCTACTCCCAGTATCACCCTGTACCTGTCTTCCTTCCTTCCCTGGCAACCTTCACCCACCTTCCTGGGGTTTCACTTCGTTTTTTGTGATTGCCTTTTGATGGAGCCTACCTCTCGAGAGCCATAGCTAGTGGCCGCGGGTTCGAGCCCCTCCGGTGAAGAGCTATATGTTTTTCGAAGTGGGATTTCTGACGTTCTGCTGCTCATGACGGTACCTTTCTTCCTTCAGACTTGCCACTGACCTTGGTAACATGTGTCGAGCGTGGCTACCGCCTCACAACACCCTAGATGCCTTTCAGGACGAGTAGGTTCTTCTCGCTAGAAACAGGTAAGCACAGTTGTCCAAAGGAACAAATTGCACAGTAAGGAAAAAGGATGAACGGAACAATCGATCAGATTATAAAAAGAGATATACGCCATGTGGACTGTCCACCATACCCAAACCATGTTAACCAAGATATATA
>JAUUDW010648110.1:0-10717 GCA_032361385.1 Panulirus guttatus | reverse complement strand
CGCACTCTCTCTCTCTCTCTCTCTCTCTCTCTCTGTGCCTCTCTTTGCTCCTATTTTAGTCCAGACTTACTTTTTGTGTCTTTTCGCTTCCTGAGGTTTTCATCCCTCTAATGTTGTTTACTTAACTATACTTAATTGTGGTTCTCTACCTAAACTCTCACGTCATCTTTAGTTCTTGTTTTACCTCTACCAACTGCAGGTTGTTTTGCTCTGATAGAGTCTTTTGTTTCATGATTTACTCCATTTAAATGTTTTCTAAAACAACCTTTCGTGTATAATTTTCCATATCGTCCCTACAATTCTTTTTTTTTGTATTCTTTTCGTTCCATTACAATTTATCTGTCTCTTTCTTAAACCTTACTGTGAAGATATCCTATATCTTGCTTAGATTCTACCGTCTGCCCCCTTATTCATGATATGTAATAAGATTGTTTACACCCGATAATTGCGAATTTGGAAAGGAAAATTCGTCCTGATTATTTGATTAGGTACATATTCTTGCTGACACATCATTATATATAATCTAGTCCCTGTGTTTATTTATCTTGTAAACACATTTCTTAAGTTTTTATATTTTTTGATTACTTAATCTGCTTGCTTTCCTAATAAACGCCCTGGAATTATTTCCTCATATCATTTATTCATTTTACTGATACGTTCCTCACGGAAATGTTCATCGTTCTCTCATTATTAACATACTTTAAAGAATCATTTACTCATATTGTTGACTTAGTTTGCTTACTTTTTCTTTAAGATTATTTGCCCATATTATTCCCTTATTTCACTAACAAATTCCTCACTATCTCATACATCTTTAAAGTATACAAAGAATGTTTTTGATATATTCCGGACTGTTGGTCATTTGCTGAATGTAGTATTTTGATAATTGCGATGAAAAGTATGTTTTCTCGACCCCACAACTTTCCAGAGTTCCGAGATATATTAAAGATATAGTGAAGTGCATTTCCTTTATGTTCGTCATGGCCTTTACAATATGTTCTCGCTGACTGGTTGATGTTCGCGATGAATATCATGTGACATTAAGCATTGCTGTACAGAATTGATATTCACCACTTGCCTCACTAATGTGCACTGGGTCTTCCTTCACCAAGATCCCTAACCACAATAGGTGGGTGATCTGGGGTCAGTTCGACCCCAGGCGATGCTCACTTGTTTTATTTAACGCAGCTGTACGCGAACCTTGCCCTCCTGATTGTTGGTATTTTGACTTTGTGGAGCTGTGTGCTGATGCTGATCGTACAGTCTAGATACCAGTGATACCAGGAGTAATTTCGACCATTCATTACCTGTGACGAAATTCTTTACTTATACTTTTCAGGTTAGTTTTATCCAATGAAGGTTTCCTGTTGTCTGGAAACTGAGACAGCATTTTAAGATAAGAACTGGAGCATAAGCCCAATTTTAGTTTTTAATTTTTTTTTCAATTTTAAACGGTATTTTCTTCTATTTTTATCTTATCTGCCACCTAATCGTGATTACAAATTCAGTGCCTTTACTTTCCAATGTTTTGGCCAAAGTTACTTCATTAAACAGTAATTAAACTTACGATGTACCACAAGGGAACTTTTCATTCGTATATGTGTTTCCTTTTCATTCGTCTTTTTTGGCTACTTTTTTGCTTTCCATCCCAGTTTACCTCTCCTGTGAGGTTTTCTTTCTTGAGTCATACCCATCTCAGTTTATCCATCTAGGTCTGGCTAGCCCTTCAGGCTGATGTCAATGGGAAAGTATCCGGATTTGATGGAAAGAATGTCATTTGGATTCTTTCTCGCTTTCCTCTTTTGTAACAGACCTAGTCTTCCTTTTCCTTACTGTATTCCTTTTGAACTTTCCCTCAACATCGTCATCATCGGCCTATGATGTCCATTATTGTATATCTAGACATACTTTTGTTCTCATCATTATGAGTGAGCTATTGCCAAGTTGTAAGTTGCCTCTCTGTCATCTTCCCCCAAACAGATCCTCAAAATAATCACAAGAAACTGATGATTATAACTGCAGAAATAATCTTTGACTATGTTGATGATATTTGTAGACAAATTACTTATTTTCGTATCAACCATGTACCACTACCACTCTGTCAATACATCATTTAGCTTGGACCATATACCAGGCTCCACAAAGCTCTCCTGGCAGAGTATGGTACAGTATACCCAAGATATAGCGACCATTTCAGACCCTGTGTGTCCGACTTACACCAGGAACGTTGCTGCCGCTTTAACCCCATAACCTCCGGCTATACTAACTCTCCCAACCCCTCCTATACTCTCAAATGGAATTCCAAAACAACGCTGCCCTCCAAAAAACTGGCACGATACATGGACCATATTTCTCTGTATTCTCTTCACTTATCGGTTTGGAGGATCCTTTTAAGTAAATCTTTTCAGTCGTTATAAATGTTTTCAGCTGTACACGTACTTTTTCTCTATACTTCCTTTCAGTTTTATAAGTATCTTATTTCCAGGTTGTTTGGCTGGTTGTGTAGGCTTTAAGCCTTTCATTTGCCAGGGTCGTTAAGGTCGTCAACGCCAAGCTATATCTACCATCCGAAAAATCCTTAACACATTAACAGGTGTTTAGGACAATTTGAAGATCACATCCAGTCTCATTATGTATGCGGCCCATGTTTATTTCTCTGATAACTAACTTTCAGTTTCTATAATATCAGTTTCGTAACTATTTCAATTCTTACATGTCTTCATATTCATTTAAAGTATTTTCAGTCTTCATATTCATTTAAAGTATTTCTAATCTTCATGATAGTCTTAAGGCTTTATAAAGGTTTTAAGTTCTATAATAATTTGTAGTGTTTATAATTGTATATAAACATTTTTAATATTTCTACTTATACTGATTTTTTTGTCCTGTTTTTAAAGTATTTTCAGTCATTTCATATATCTTAACCTACTTTCTTTTGAAATTTCTACGTTAAACCATTACCCACAACATGCTAACTCACAGATAGTAACAGTTGAATGTTTAGACATTACGTCTAGACTTGTCTGTGATGACCCCAGATTGACAGTCGCTATCTTGTCTCTGTCTCAGCTGCAACTCTGCAGGTATCGTGGTGTCATTCAGTTATTGTCTGTCCAGTTCCGTACCTTTAACTCTTCCCTTTGGCTAAGGGATTCGTTCTAGTTTCTTAATGTTAGACATAGTTTTATCAATCTATTTTAGGTCGATATGTTTGCATAAAACGGACCTGGAAAAAATTCCTTCCCTTCGACAAACATTCTTCTTGTATTTCCACTTGAAATCAGTGTTAATATCTTCGCAGTGTCATGAAGCGTCTTTTCCAAAGGAAATGCAAGAGCCTTTCTTTTGGTAAATCTTTCTGGCCAAAAGTGTCTCTGGTTCATTTTTGTTGTTTTACCTCCCCTTGGCCTTTTCCATTTTAGCAACACTGCAGCAGTCTCTGTGCTGACAAAGCCAATCCTTTCTGCTCCATTTTCTTCTCCATATTGAAATATCCAGCATTCCCTCACCCCCTGACGTGCCTCTCCCTGATCCTATGCCTCTCTGTGTAATCCTTTAAGTAGTTCAAAAAACAACTTCCCTCTCTGGGCCCGAGCAAAGCCTCTGGGGTAGATCGGATCCTTCCCTGTGTTTTAAAGGAGACTCAGCTTCTGATCTTACGCCCTTGCGGTCTCGTCTCTTCAGCTTCAGTCCAAAATCCAACACTTTTCCTTTCCTTTGGAAGCAGTCACTGGTAAAATCTGCCCCAGTAAAGGATGAACATTCTAAACCCTCTAGCTGTTGTTAAATTACTTTGATTTTTTTGGTTTATCAAACCACTGAAACTCACTTCACCTCCCGTTCCCTTAAGAATCTTGAATCTCACGGTCTTCTCTCTGCCCATCAGTATGGTTTTCACATAACAAGATACCCGGAGTTAATTTTCCTTCGTACTGATACCTGTGTTGTAACCCTTGATGTATCGAAAGTTTTTGGCAGTGTGTAGCACCAAGGGCTAATCTCCAAGCTTCTCTCTTTTGACTCTCCTCCTTCACTGTCTTCTCTCATAGTTAGCATCTTCTCTTGGCCATAGACATCCGTAACATTTTGTTGACCAGCCTTTCACCTAACAACATTGGTGTCCCTCAGGGCTCTGTCCTGTCTCCTACAGACATTCTTCTCTTTATGAACTATTACTTTTCCTCAGCAAGCAATGATTAATCACCCACACTGTCAGCTCAAGACAGCATTACCCCACACGTACCAGACCTACCGCATATCTCTTGCCCTATATACATGTCATCTCGTCACAATCATCGCTTTAAGTTCAGATCCGGATAAGATTTCCTAGTGACGCGAACGTAACCTACTTAAGCCCCAGTTTGGCTAAATATCCTCTTATGACGGTTATATAATTTCACTATTCAAGCCAGTAAAAATGCTTGATATCTCTGCAACATCTAGGCCAACTGACAGACTACAAATTACACAATTAGGTAAATCACATGGTGCCGGAGGACGTTTTCTGTTAGTCAGGTTCTCCAACGACAAAAATTACTGATTCGTTTTTGTAATGGGTAGTGATCTCTCATCTCAGTTGACTTGAACACAACCATTAAGTTTTTAGATGAGGCTGATGACGGCGTTAGTGATAATATCTTCGAATGATGTAAAGATCGAGCAAACAGAGGCTATAATCATGCAAGAAAATTGTTAGGAAAAATATAAAGAAGTACTTTTACAGTATAAAAGTGATGAATTATTAGCATGATTTAAGCACTAAGATTATGAATGCTGACAGCATACGTAAGTAAAAAATGTTGTCTACTCGAGAATTTTTAAGAGACGGAGCCCCACGAGTGTAAAACTCCCTCCCCGTACAATACAAATGGGTAATCACAAATAAGTGATTACATAAAACACAATCTCACATACACATACACAGTATGTGAAAACATGTAAAATTCTTACACACACACACACACACACACACACACACACACACACACATACACACACACACACACACACACGTACAACATTCCACCTTCCCAGCACCAGGGATGAGGAGGACCCGTAATGAGGCTCACAATATAGGGTAACCGGAGCAGGGAGCAATTACCCGGTAGCTTGTAGTTACTGGTTTCGGCTGGCCTCCCAGTAACGTAATCCCTCTCCTTCAACAGGGACCCACAGCACAAGTCATAATGATCGAATCTATGATCCTTTCCTCTAGAAAACTAACCCTTACCACATCACGTTACTTGACACTTTCATTGATCTTAACTTGGATGCGCGCATTCCTCAAAAAAAATTTCCGCTGTTGATATGAAATTTCTTTTTGTTTCAATACATCGTTTACCAAACTTTCTCCATAAGTAACTGCTGATAGAATTTTGGTTTGGTTTTGTAGTGCTGCTGATAGAAGACTTGTGACAGAGAGATAAGTGTGGAAAGATTGGTTGAGAGGGCCATATGAAGACATTAGTGAAAGAAGTCTTTACAAAGTGACAAGAACCTGACGTCTTTAGGGAGCACGACAGCAAATGAGATGAGAATTTTAGGCTTCCTCGGAGGAACAGAGGACAGAGTGACACTACATGATCGTCACCACAGACTTACAGACGTGTTAGTCACCCACATAGACGTCGAAGGACATTCAGTGCGTTGGAGCGAGGCAAGAAATATACACACAGGTATGGATGAAATGACCAGGAAAGCTTTGGAATCATTACATATCATCTTGAAACCTAACGTCAACACGAGGCCAAGCCGCGTGTCGTGGGCCAAAGGAGCATCGGAAATGGCAGCGTGTGACTGCAGGGTTACGAGAGAGAGGACAGCGACTGCAGCAGACCAGTCAGCAGACCCGACGTGCTCCGCCCCCGTGCCCTGAGTCGCGAGATATGTACAAATAATGTGTCGCAACTGCTTCATTTATTCTCCTGAGGAAGGCACGTGTCAAGAATAAAATTCCCCGACTCCTGCTCGTGTTTCCTCTGCTATCGTACTCCCATATGTCCAGTGAATCGTCTTCTGATGTCTTTAATCAAGAACTAATCATGATTAAAGAGGTTCAGCAGGAATGGCCAAATAGGATAGATCTAACTACTACCTGTAATCTTTGGACGATGATCTGTAAATTATGACTTGCGGACTTTGACTCATGATCTACGACCTCTGACCTCGGCCCTTTGATCTGTGTCTTGTGACATGTGACTTGGGGATTACAACTTGTGACCTGTGTCAAGTGAGTTATGGCTGTTAACTTGTGAGTCTTAAAAGATGACGCGGGCTGTGACCTGTCAACTAATGCACGTGAATATCAACCTCTGAACCATGCCCAATGACCTATGATTTGTAAGCTTTGACCTTTGTGGATTAAAAACAATCAGTTTTATCCTGAACTCCTTTCTGACTTTTAAACTAGAGAATTATAAGTTTTGAAGAGTTCCCCACGAACAAAGACACGTGAACTTCGGTCTCTGACCTATGTTTTAGTGGATATTCGTCCCTGAACTATAACTAAAGAATTTTGACCATTGAAGCATGAATTGGGAACTATAACTCAGGAACTCTAACCTTTGAACTATGACGTGGGAGTCTGACATCTGAAATATAACCTATGTAGTAAGACTTGTAAACTATAACCTGTGGAACATGTGAAGTACGATACGCGAGTTCTGGCATATAAGCTTTGTCATGGGAGTCATGGCTTGTGTAAGCAATGGCAGGTGAGCTATGACGTGTGGACTCTGACAAGTGAGCTATATTATGTGAGGTATGACGTGTGGACTATGGCATGTGAGCTCTGGCACATGAGCTATGGTATGTGAGCTGTGACGTGTATTTGTCACGTATGCGTTGTGACCTGTGATATATAGCTTGTGAACTCTGACCCGTAAACTACGACTTTTGGACTATCCTCTGTGAACTCTGCACTGTGACCTGTGAGATGTACCTTTCACGTATATCTAGTTAACTGTGCCTTGAGTGATTACCTGGTTTTTGAGCTGAACGACACTCGTGAGACCCATTGCTTAACCTTTCTTTGCTATTATATGACTTTTTCAGCGCGTGCATGCTGCCCACATTCGTAGTCTCATAGTGTGTGTGTGGTTACTGTTTGTGTGTTATTGGGAGGGAGTTTTATACTCATATTACCCCGTCTCTTAACCTTGCATATACGTACCATGTCATTACTCCTATGTGTGTATAAACACACACACACATAGATAAACAGACAAATAGCACTTTACTGGATAGAAGAAACCATTCGGCTGAAAATACACTGTTTAGGTATTACAGATATCACAGAACTGGGAGGTCACGATAATTACAAGCTGTTAACTGTTCATACAAGAACTTGAGATTAGGGTGAGCTGGATAAGCACAAGGGTGAGGTACATCTAGTTAGACAGGGTGGTAGATAATCAGAGATGTTTACGGAGTAAATAGCATGGTTTATGCATTATGCAATTGGTTAAACATTAACTGATGACTAGTTACAATAATACAGTAATTGACATGCCATGTAGCCGAACTAACAGAAAACTGAGCTGTTTGCCTGCATAGATATGCACATATTCATAAATTGTTTATGACGTGCATAGTAGTAGATATAGGACTGTTCTTATGTCTGTCTCTACGAGCTCTGACTGGAACAAGTCGATTGTGGTGACGCGCGGCGGTCCATTGTGGAAGGGTATAAGAGGCGGGGAGGTCTCTGCGATGGATGGTGGGGTCAGCAGTTTACCATCTGATTGCCAAACTGCCGTGTGAGCTGCCGCTGTAGGTCGGAGAGGCGTTCAGCGAGATCAGGGCCTCATGGTAAGTGGTGAAAGAAGGGCCTAGGATGATCCTACACTCGTTCCAGCCGGTCCCTCTGTGGAGCTGAGTAGAAACATGGTACTGCACAGGGTTACCATGGTGAGGCCTGACTGAAACCTGTTTATCTCCACCGGCCTACGTCTCCTGGTGGGTGAGGTCGATGGCTACTGGATGATGTGGGAGATGGATGATGGGATGGTGGGATGATGGGATTATTGGGATGGTGTGGGTTGTGGGATGGTAGTGGTAGGGGATGTAGTTGGATGGGTGATTCAGGGCGTATATCAGTATCCGAAGGGCAGAGGTTCAGTCACTTGTTGACTTCTTGGGTCCCCCTCGATCCTTTTAAAGGCACTTGAAGTATAAAGATCATTACTCCATGCCCGACCCTGGTCGTCAACCCCGTTGATTAGCACACTGCACTATTCAATAAGACGGTAATCGTTACAGCTTTCCTTTCCTACCTTCTTCGTCGGATGATATGGTGCTGAGGTATCAAACTAGACTCTGGCATACTCGTTGCCGTTCGATCACTAAACTATCATCAACTGTGATCAAGTTTTCGTACTGGCTAGAGACGACACCTGACTTATCACTTCATAACTTGAGCCAGTGCACCGTACTTCTGAGGAGGGTGAAACAGCCGGCTGGATCACAGCAGCCCATCTGTAAGGAGGATGAAGCAGCCATCTGGGCCGCTGCAGCCCACCTGTGAGGAGGAGGATGCAGCCAGATGTACATTCATTAGGGGTCAGACAAGAGGCGACCTTTAAGAGGGCCAGCTGTGCTGTCGACCCATAAGCAGGAAGAAGGTCATGTAGAACACAATGATCCTCTGTCTCGCAAGACGTTCCCAAATCTCTCTCCTTCCTAATCTGCCAGCGAACCCTTGTGCGTCTTCCCCTTATTTACAGGGAAAGGTGTGGCGTCGGTCTCACCACCGTCAGCCTCACCCTGGCAACAGAGAGAGATAAGGCAGTGGTCCTTTCATCCTGGCCGCAACCATCAGTTCAGCTGCAACTCATGAATAATCTAAGTTCCTCCGGCTAGATCGGAAAAGTTTTCGTTTGAAGGCAGGCCGGAAAAAAGTTAATTCCTTCGGCTGCTTTATTTCTGGTTTGTGGGTCGTGATGGGCACCTGCAGGCCATCCTGTCCCGTTTATATTGTTTTTCTCTGTGCGTTTTTTTTCACTTGTGTATTATTTTGGCTCTGCAGTTACTCCTCTGTATTTCTAGCGCCATTTCTTATAACTTTTCCCGTTGTGGTATCATGAATTTCATTAGATACTATTCTATCCCTCCATCAGCACTATGGTTAGATATTTCACTTAAGAATTCCAATAATCTGGTATGACAGAATCTGTTCCAGTGGAAGCCAAAGCCATGCTGCCAATGCTATCAATAGTCTTTTCCTCGAAAAATTATGAAAACGTGTTCAGATTACGTGCGCTTATCATTATCCTTTGTACAGAAGTGAGGAAGACTGGGTTTTAATTAGTGCACATCTTGGGGCGTCTTGGATACTGAGAGGATTAGCAATACCTGGGAGTGCCCCAGTTATTGCTAATCTTAAGCCATAACTCTTGAAATTCGGGATTAATCATTTGTACGTGCTTAGTGAGCTATCATAGACTTCCAGAGGAAGCTTTACCTGTCTCCAGTATTCACTGTTGGTTCAAGAAATTAATTACTTGTCCACAGGAAGCTATACTTGAGGTAATATGACGCACATGATACCGAGAAAGTTCTTTTCATCTTTCATTACAGTTCTTCATTTCACCACCCGTCTCCAGATCACTATGGATGGGTATGGGAAGACAACTCCAAGTCTCTCCTGTTCACAACTGTACAGATAACGTCAAGCTTACACCTCCAGGTGCTTGGCTGTTGATCAGGTGTTCAGGTACTGCAAACATCATCTGCATATCAACCAAGATCCTGCCAAGATCCTCTGAGCTGTATCCAGCACATGCCAGTCTTCTAATGATACAAAAACTTTACAAGCTCATCACTATTAGACAAAAGTAATGATGCTCGCCAGTAACATGGAGGTCTAGCAATAAACTTAAGTATTTCATAATGAAAGTTTGTGATAAAGTTTTTGTAACACAATAAACTTGGTCCCTTACAACGTCAGTCTGTACCAAAACTAAGACACATCAGCTGAATGCTCTCTCCAGGATGTTTGTGAATTGAAGCTTTGGTTACGTAATGAACACCAAACTTATATACTGGCTGTATTTTCGTTATCAGCGGCTGTTTATTGTCATTCATTGAATAGCACATCTTTGTCCTTTTCTTTGAATGGAATAGAGGAATATCGATCTGTTAAAAGGTATATTTGAATTTGTGAAACCTCGACTTCCTTGGTTAATGTCACATCAAAATGGATATTGTCGTCAACACTGAATTCACTGGAGGAGTGACAGTGTGAAAATGAAAATCTATAACGACGACAAAATTATTTTGACTTATCTTACCTTGTAAGTGGGAGGAAGGAGCAGTGAGGACAATGGATATCTCAGATTACTCGCTGATATAATAATGTCATTGCAATATTCTTGACATAAGTTCGTCAAAAGATGCAAAAGAAAATTATAAAATAATCTGTGTACGTCCATGCAAGGCTCAGCTCCCAGCTGCTGACCTAGATGCACCGTGGCACCAGAAGTGATGTACCGCTGAGGAGAAACAGGTTACCAGGGTTATGGCTCGGCTGGAGACAATGCCCGAGAGATATATGCAAGACCTGAGAGAGCAGAAGGCGGAGAGGAAGAAAATGAAGGAGACATTTAAGTGTTATGTACGGGTTAATTGTACGTGTGAGGACGACACTTATGGCGCCCCCTGGTGGAGAGTTAATGACGCTGAAGGCATTCATTAACCAGGATGTTATCATGGTTGATGT
>JAUUDW010648078.1:0-10717 GCA_032361385.1 Panulirus guttatus | reverse complement strand
TGTGTATGTGTGTGTGTATGTGTGTGTGTTTGTGTGTGTGTGTGTGTGTGTGTGTGTATATACCTACCTGATGTCAGGCTCGTGAGGACAGAAGCAGGTTTGTGAGGACTCGGGCCATGAGTGGATGTAGACTAGATTGAAAATGATTGCCGGTACCTAAGGTGTCAAGAGACGGTACAGTCATAGTACCTGTCCTGGCAGGTGACGGTACGAACTGTTCTACCATTTTCCTTCCTTTTTTTTTTTGTTAGACAAGCGCGACCCCGGAGCTGAGGTCAACAAGGAGATTAGTGAGGATATTTTATTTTTTCTTTCGTTAACTCCCGTGTGGATAGCTTGGGCGTTGGGAGCAAAGGTCAGGCGTGAAAGATTTCACGTTTTTAGGAAGGTTTGTAAGCGTTTTTGGAGGCGCGAAATCTGTGGTTCTTATGGCACTTTCCCTTGCCTTGTTCACTTCTGTACAGGTTTCTAGTAAGTGTAAGAAAGTGTCGCACTCCTAATTGCATCTGGAGCAGATGTTTTGAAAAACAGTAGTTCAGTGGAACAGATGGTAGGCTGTGATTCAGTGGTGGAGAGGCAGCCTGGCCTGCCACTGTCCTTGTTGCTTCGTTACAGTGAGACAGGAGAAGCGATGGGGATGCGTCCTTTATCTTGAGTAAAAGAGAGAGAGAGAGAGAGAGAGAGAGAGAGAGAGAGAGAGAGAGAGAGAGAGAGAGAGAGTATTTGGTCGATAAATGAGTCCTTTGATGTTTATCCGAGACGACACACGAGAGATAATTGCACGGGTCATGTAATTATCTCATCAGTTGGGCCAGTGACATTTACCGCCATCAGTTATCACCAGATGGACCGTGCAATTATCACAGGGACCCAGCGGTTATTACTGCGGTGCCGAAGGCTGACACACGGGCTGGATCTAAGCTCCTTGCTTTCCAGGACGTGTGTGTGTGTGTGTGTGTGTGTGTGTGTTCATTTGGCAGAGCAGTATTACCAGCTCCTGTGCTGCCTTTTCCTTGGGGATTGATGATAATGTGAGTTAGTAACACAGGTTGACCGTCTGGGCCAGTTATAGGATTGTGACGTTCGACAGACAGTGAATTCTTGATTCTCTTTAATTTTAAGTTAGAAGTGTTTGGAGTACCCTCTGTTTCAGAGCGGGGATGTACGGAGTATCATTTTAGGTCAGACGTAATTGGTCTACTCCCAATCGGTAACTGTTTCTGTTAACATAGGGGTAGCTTGTTGGCTCTGATGTTGACGTCTGCTTAGTTGGAAGTAGTTTGTAGGATGGTGATGCCGGGTGTTTTATACAGAGGAGTTCAGAAAGCAACAGATCAGTGGTAAATGTTGGAAGGCATAAAGATAATTCAAAGAGAAAAGCCTGCATGAGTCCATGTAAGTAAGGAGGCGCACTTAATGTTATACAGGAACATTTTCCCTAGGTATTATGAAACCGTCTGTTTGTGAGGAAAACTCATAAATGTTGTTGAAAATGACTGGTCTCGCCATTCAAGATTAGTTTTCTAATCGAAATGTCATTCAGTGTGATTAATAAACATGCTTTATACATTCGACTCTGTGGACACCTGGGAACCATTTGTGTTGTCAACCTCTCTCGTCTGTCCGTCCATGCGTCCGTCGTTTAGGTCCTCCCGTCTATCCATCCATCTGTCCATTAGTCGATCTCTCTTTTTCCCCATCTGTTCATCTGTCTGTCTGCCCGTCCATCCTACCGTCCGTTCGTCCATCCAATCCTCCATAATTTTTTCTGTCCGTCCATCCATCTGTCCTTTTGTCTGTTCATCTATCCTTTCGTCTGTCCGTTGACTTCGAGAACAGCTGATCCGTCGGTGAGGACTCGCCTCCTGTTGTACGGCGCGTTGGTCTGGTATGAGGCTATCGTCCAGGTACGGGCTCTGGCCCCGGATACTCTGCATCGTAAGATTTTAATTCTATAAGCGTAAGAGTCCAGTTATGAGCTCCTGCAAATGTAAGTGTCTCTTTTCAGAAATTGGTCATATGTAAGCGTCCATTTATGAGTACAGTCAAGACGGAGGTCCCATAGGTTCTGACTGAGAGTAGGGGGCGGGATATGTCTAGCTACTTAAGCTTCTCTACGTTTCATGTTAATAAGTACAACATTTTTAAAGATAACTTCTAGAAAACTTTTGAGTTATATATTTTTATACTAGAAATGTTCTGCTTAAATGGCGTCGAGTGATACAGAGCAACAGATGTCTTTCGAAGACGGTGTCATTTACAGTATTTAGTCTTAAGGGTTTGGGATCACCCTCAAAAGCGTTTCAGTGCTATTGGGATCAGGGAGGAGTAGCAGTTGTCGTGTCATCTTTAAGAACGTATGAAAAGCTCCGGTCACGGAGGAGTGACACGCCACCCGTAAGTTGGTCGTGGACGCAATTACTTACTTACTATCTTACACACACACACACACACACACACACACACACACACACAATCACACGCACACACACACACACACACACACACACACACACACACACACACACACACACACACACACACACGCCATAAGGGCGCCATAAGTCGGGCGACAATGTTTCGGTTCCATTTTCTCCTCTCAGTCGGCAACCCAGATGGGAACAGTGTGGGTAATTAAACCCACTTAACGTTAATGTCTCCCAGGGATGGACGAGGCTGTTCCAGGTCACCATCGTTAATACCAGGGAGAAGCTCTACAGCCTCTGGCCATTTAGAGGGAGAAAGCTTTTGATTTAAGGTAGATATAAAAAGGCTTAATCGCTGTCATAGCTCAGCATAAAGCTGGTAGTTTTACTGATATTGGGAAATAAAGATATTCTTTGTTTTTCTTGTTTCACCCTCGAAGATTTTATTCCAGCAGAAATAGCTGCTCACTAAATGTCTCCCAGCCAAAGACTACATCGTCTGTATGAACAGATTTCCTTTCTTATATTAACTGACACGTGAAAACGATCGACGAAATATTCAGGATTTCTCCACCGAGTATTTTATTGATGGGGTTGTGTTCTGCGTGTGACGTTCCGTCCATCAAGGAGCAAAAAATGATTTCTGAATTTTCATTTCAGTAAATATCAAATGAAATGTGAGAATTTGGGTCCCCTTCCCTGAGGAGTGAATGATCAGGTTGGAAGAGATATATCTGTAATGCCTGGGGATGGTAGTAGTGTCTCTGGGTAGGGTGGACGTCCTGGTCGACCAGTGTCTACCAGATCTGTGAAGGATGTCGACCAGTGGTGGAGGCCAGAGTATATTACTCCCATGGACACGTCTGACGGGTGTCCTCTGTTGACCTGTTGACTCGTATTGTCTGCCGTGAGAGACGCGTTGGACCTGAACAGGCCACAGGTCATGACCCGACCTCCCCCAGTACCGTTCACAGGTCATGACCCGTCCCCACCCCAGTACCATAATCAGTGTTGCCACAGCGCCAGTGATACAGTTAAAGGCGGAATGTCATGTTGTGTGGCTCACTGGCTGGCTGGCCGACTCACCCGACCGACATGCATCGAGTCAAGGCTTCGATCCCCGCCTCACGGACGGAGCTCACATCGAACAGCTTTAAGAGGAAATGTTGAATGCGTCTCCGCGTTTTGTCGACTCGTGATCCGTTGCTCTTAAACGGAATCTGTTTGACCGTCATTCGTCACGACGTCTGTGATTCAACGTCTCATCTTACCAGTTTCCCTCAACAGACTCCTGAAGCGGTTCATCACTCTCATAAAGCCTGCCTGTTTCTCCCGTACAGCAATGCATTAAAACAAATAGGTTTTAGGAAAGAGGGAGACAAATATATGGGTTTCTAATGCTATAAGCTGCGGCTGGAAGGTTCATTATGAAACATAATAAATGACTCGAGTCGAGGAGGTCCTCCTCCACGGCTTCTCAAGTTGTAATGAGAAACGCTGTGTTTTCTCTCAACAAGTTATTGTTTCGTGAAACTTTTGGCCAACACTGGGCTCAGGTCTGTGGCTGACAGAGCAGGTTCCTCAACGCAAAGGTGATCAGAGAGAGAGTAAAAGCAAGAAAGATAGATAGATACATAGAGAGAGAGAGAGAGAGAGAGAGAGAGAGAGAGAGAGAGAGAGAGAGAAGGGATGTACCCTCATTCCAGCCGTCTCTTTAATTTTCGCATCGTCCCATTTTTGTGCGTGTTTTAAAGTTTCCATGACCAGAGGTTCCACCCCCCTCTCCCCCCCCCCCTTGGCATTGCATGACCTTTGACCTTCCGAGGCAAAGCTTCTGTCTCCCTTGCTTACCGCTGACATTTAAACATTCACACGTGTGTAGAGTGTGCTCCCAGTACATACCCTTTATGTATGAATATATATAGAGAGAGGGAGAGGAAGAGAGAGGGAGAGAAAGAGAGAGGGAGAGGAAGAGAGAGGGAGAGAAAAAGAGAGGGAGAGAGAGAGAAATGCCAATATTGTCCTTAGTCATAAACACAGACTTACACGAACAGAGGGAAGGAAAAGAGAAGGAAGAAATCCTTTTACTTTTAGAGGGTTTCCATTTAGTTCGGTCTGGAAAGGGAATGTTTTCCAGGGGAGCTGGAACTCCTCGCGAAGCCTTTAATCAAGAGTATTGACCAGCGACAAACAAGGCTCTAAGTGACGGGCCAAAATTCCTGGGCCTTGTCTTCGGCTTCAAGTTGTGGGTCCGTCTCGTGGCAGCGGACGGGTTCAACGCCTCCTGCCCTCAGGGAGCTGGTGTTAAACGCCCTCCGTCTCCCTCCACTCCCCCTCCCTTCCCCCTCCCCAATCTCCGTCACTGTGTCATCGTGTGGCACAGAAGTTAAGAGTGACAGCTGCACAGAAGAGACTTTTCCCTCTGCGTTTATCATCACGGAGCTGTGGCCAGAGTGGAGGACGTCAGCTGAGCTGTGAGGTGGTGGTGGTCCACATCAGCCTCCAGCCTGGACCTCTTGCCACCGGTGCTGCATTTGGTCTTGTGGCCTGGACGGTGGAGACGAATCTCTCTGGTTGAAGTCTGGAAAGTCATGGAAGAAGAAAAAGGGGATTTTATATCTGCCTCAGTGTCCAGCGGAAGGTGAAGTGAGGGTCTGAACTTTGTTGCGTACATTGTTGGCTGGAGGGACGAGTTTTTGTGAATAGTTTGGGAGGGATTTGTTGGAGGTGTGTTGATTAGGGGAAGGTTTTGGAGGAGTTTGTTGGAGAGTTGTTGGAGGTGTTGTGATCAAGTGAAGGCGTGGGATTGGTTTGTTGGAGGGTTCTCTGTGGTGTGGTGAGTATTGTTTTGTGTATAAACAAGTGTATAAACACGTGTTGTGAACCAGTCTTAGTAAGGCCTCGGGTTCTTCATCATGAGTGTGCGTAAACATGAATGAGGAATGTTGGCCAAGGTGTTCTCTCATTTCTCCTCAACCAATCTTTTCTGTCTCACATTTTTCCTCTGTCTCTAGTTCACGAAACAGTATGCAACAACCCACGTCATGATTTATTCACCTTCTTCATTACTGGATCTCTCACAGCGTCCAGGTGAGTGTGTATCAGACAAATAGTTTTATTTGCCAGGGAGAAACATCGTCAGGATTATTACATTATGGACAAAATGTGGCGGAGCTTGGCTCATGGGTCTTAGATGAGGTAAACATGGCCCAGGACTCCAGGCTACCAACAGATTCTTTCCTCACACTGGATCACACAGCTTCTGGAGGACTTCACGTTACAATGGTCTGCGTCGTGGTGGCTTTCAGGCCAGACTCCCTGTTTGATTAATTTCTTCCAGTCCAGTACTGGTAGACTTCCAGACCAGGACTGACAGACAGAGTAAAGGTTTACGTAGTCAATATTTTACATTCTTTCATTTCGGCAAAGATGAACTGACGGTAGTTGACGAAGATATACATTTTTCCAGCTCGCTGGAATTTCAATCTCAACTTTAACTGTACTATCAACTTTATTTTTATCTTTATCATCTTTATTTTAGATTTTTATTGAGATATTTTATCATCAACGTGATGTTTGGGTATAATTTTCATGGTCTATGTGTCTTATCCCATAACGTTCCAGGTCTATTAAAATATGATATATGTAAGATAGGGAACAGGACAGAAGATGAAATGATGGAGTTCAGTGAAGGAAACACTGAGAAGAGAGATCATGGGACGATTAGCAGTGTTCCAGTAACACCTTCCAAGGAGAAAACTGGAATAAGGACTGGAAATGAAGAATATACCAAAGAATTTGGAATGATATTAGATGAAAAGCTGGAATTTGAAGACAAATTAAAAATTCTCGTATATTCGAGTCAGATAATGAGTGCTGTAATAAGATCTTTCACTCTTAGATATAAACATCTAATGTCGGAACTGTGCAGTGTTTATATATATAAACACCTGATAATGGAACTCTTCAGTGTTTATATATGAAGTTAGATCATCTGGTCCTCTTGTTGTGTGGTCACCAGCCTAAAGGGATGACGCTATCAAGCTGGAGAGGGTTCCAAGACGCTAGCTGACACAGTTCAAATTAAAAGACTGGAACACATGAACCATTGTAAGAGACTGTAAGAACGTGATGCATACAGTCTAAAACGATGCCGGTAAAGACACGAACATTTATGCTGGACAGTATACGATTAGAATTTGGAGAAGCTTAAGGACTAAGAATTTTACAACATGAAAGAAACAGACAAACTGAATCTGCAAGAATTCAGTGAAACATAACAGAAAAAGGCGCAAGACAAAATTGGTGTAAATGAAAGCAAGAAAGAGAGAGGCCCTCCAATATTTTGCCAAAGGAAATAAAGGAGAAAATATACCGCAAGGTGTCACTACAGAACCTTTAGAAGGTCAGACAAAAGGCTGTAAAGGAATCCGGATTAATCCGAGATTGGAGACTAAGAAATGTATGTGTCAGCAGAACACAACAGCATTGTGGAACAAAAGGCTTTTGTGGTGGGTAGTGTGGCCTGCTTCAAGACAAAGTCTCTCACATGAGGCGTCATATATATATATATATATATATGACATTACTGCTGAAGACTACTGCTGACACACCATTCTGCTGACGATAACTTCTAACGATTGTCAATTACAATTTCCAATATATAATCTCTGTCTCGTATCTGATCTTTTTTTTTCTTTATTCTGTTTATCGCCCGCAGGTGATGTTAATCTCCAGGCATTGCTGCTGCCTAGGATGGCTCTCCTGTATAAAGACTTTCATGGGAAATTGTTTGGTGGAACACAACCCTTTGTTGAGGAAACCCACTATAGAAAATTATGTATAACTTATACTGGAGTTATCCTGATCTGTCTGTGTATGTGTCTGTCTCTCTTGTCTATCTGTCTTTCTGTCTGCCTTTCTATATCTATCCATATCTATATGTCTATATATCTGTTTCTATCTCTCATTCGGTCTATCTCCAAATTCCTAGCTGCCTTTCTGTCTGTCTATCTGTCATTAACTCCGTTCTCATGCAGTGAGAGCAAGTGGCCCCCCTGCCTGAGTGGCCAACTCATGCAATAAGAACAAGTGGCCCTGCTAGGGTTGGCCAACTCATGCAGGGAGAGCAAATGGCCCTGCCCAGGATGGCCAACTCATGCGGTGATAACTTGTATGACTCAAACTTTAAAGTTTCCAGACCGTCAGGAAATTGGAGAAGAGAGAATTTTCCTCGCTCAGGAACCGCCTGGAAAACTGGATATATTGAGTCCAGAAGTTGAGCCAGACTAAACAACACTGACAGATTTGAAGGCAACAGTTAGGGTTGAGATTGACGCCTCTCGCTCGACCTTCACGCCAGATTACTTTGAGTGTAATTTCAGTATCGCTGTCAGTGTAATCAGTGGACCAGGTACGATTAGCTTCTGATTACATTTACGTCTCTTGTATCAGTCATCTGTTATTTTGTTTTACATGAAGATTTTTTTCTGATTCATATTTGACATCAAGGCGAAGCTTCCTCATACACTTCCGAAGCCGTTGTGTCTCTCGAATCTATAGCTCGAGACGGAAGGTGGGAGAAAGTGGTGGATATATTTTCACCCACATATTTCTCGGAGTTCATTGCTTTCAGGATGAAATCACCTGTAAATGGTAATGGCGTCAGATCTCTTTCTCCGATTGCCGAAGCGTTTCCGTTTGCCTGTGAACGGGTTTCCGAACGGCTGCCAGTTCCCGAGCGCTCGCTCCCAGGAGGCGCGACAGTCGACCGAGTCCAATTTGAGGAACGTCGACTTTGCGTCCCGACCAAATTGGCCTGACAGTCCAGTGTAAACAGTGACTCAGTCCAACTGCCGTCACGTGTTTTTTACGATGGGTTGTTACGGTGGTGACCCGTGACGGTGTTGTTGGCTGGGTTGTTACGGTGGTAACCTGTGACGTTGTTGACTGGGTTGTTACGGTGGTGACCCATGACGGTGTTGTTGGCTGGGTTGTTACGATGGTAACCTGTGACGGTGTTGACTGGGTTGTTACGGTGTTACGTGTGATGATGGCTGGATTGTTACGGTGTTGCCTTGAAGTATCAATATCTGTTTTGTTTTTCTGTTTTAAATTCCCCAAATCCGCCAGCAACACTACAACACAAGTCGAGAAACACAGTAAGGTGCTGTCAGGTGTGTAGTTACAACACTGCAACACACACACCGAGAAACACATTGAGGTGTTGCCAAGCATGTTGCTAGCAATCCTCCAGGCTATTACACACACACACAAATCATCATGCCATTTAATGGCCCGAGTGAGTGTTGTTAATGACGCATTTATGGAGGTAAATTACCCCAGACGGGGCAGGAGAAGTGAGGCAGGTCATTCTTCAGGGGGGAAGGTGTGACTCGCATCATTACTGACTCACCGACCCCCACGACCCGGCAGGTGGTGTTGACTCAGGTCGGCCAACAATACTTATGCTTCGTCTGCAGCGACGGCGGCTGTTAACCTTCCTCTTCAAGGACGGGTTGTGGATGTTATTGACTTGTGGGGTTATAGATGGACGGTTATGGAAGCGTTAAGGACTTGCGGGGTTATAGAGGGATGGTTGTAGAAGTGTTGTGGTTATTAGATAAACGTGGAAACGTTTGAAGATTATGTAAACATATGGAGAATCATATTTACAAAGACTTCATCTGTAAATTCATATACTTACAAGCTCACACACACACACACACACACACACACACAGTATGCGCTGGGGTTTGGAAGGGTGGAATTATAGATCAAACAGCTAAGAGTAACGAGGAAAATGAAACAAATGGAAGATATTAATTAGAGAAATGGAAAGGATAGTTAGGCCATAACCTGTTGGACTTTGGATGAAGAGATTCAGATGACTGGCGACTTTTAGAGAGTATTAGAATATAGGAATTGATGAGTAAAGATAAGAGAGAAACACAAGGATAAAATACTGGTATATTGTTTAAAGAAAAAGAGAGAGAGAGAGAAAGAGAGACAGTGAGAAATAACCTCAGGGTGGTGAGGTGTGGGGAACCGGCATTATTGATGATAAGATCACAGGAGTGACGGGAATAAATGGAATTTTGTGGTACAGAAAAATATTGGTTCCCTGACAGACAGTTAATGACGGAGAGAGATGGACGGGGGAGACGGAAGAGGTGGGAGGAGAGCTGTGTTCATGAAAGGATAGCTGTGTTGATAAAAGGGTAGCATCGTTGAAGGAATAGCTTTGTTGATGAAGGGATTGTTCTGTTAATGAAAATATAGCTTTGTTGATGAAAGTATAGCCTTGTTTATGAGAGGATAGCTTTGTGGACAAATGCATAGCTTTGCTGGTGGAAGATACAATTGGTTTTCATGAGACACACTGGGAGGAAGGAACGTTCAAACAGCACATTCAGCACTGGGAAAGTCAGTCGAGTCCGATTACTCGAAGCAATCTCTGGAAACGACAACATAAAAGACCTGGGAATAATTATTACGCCTGAACCATAACCATGAGTTTTCATGGCAAGTGAAACTAATCATCCACTGTTCGCTGTGGAGATAACCTTACGACATATGGACAAAGGGTGCACCAAGGAAGACGTTTACAGTTCGTGGTTGAAACTTCAGCTGACATCCGGTGCGCCATCTTGATCCCCTGGTGACGTCAGGGGAAGTCAGGTGACGTAGGTGCACGAGGCAGGTGAGGTGAGGTGGTCTGGTCGACAGAGCTGGAAACGACCAGCCTTTGAGCAGGAAGGGTGGGATGGGAGGCGATGCGAAATGTCAGTCGACCTTTGTTGTTGTTCTCCTCCCTAATGTAGGGAGAGGAAGAGTCCGCTGCTGTACAGCGAGGGAGAGAGGGAGGGAGGGAGAGGAAGCCCTGGGACAGGGCGGTGGCGCACGGGAGGGTTGATGAGGGTTGTAAAGATTTGTTTATATCTTAATTAGTAACTGGGATGACGGTCTCTCTCTCTCTCTCTCTCTCTCTCTCTCTCTCTCTCTCTCTCTCCCTCTCCCTCTCTCTCCCTCTCACTCAGAGACACACATAAACACTCATACATACGTATACGAGAACACACATACATCTATACACACACACACACACAATACAGCAGCCAGCTAACGGCCCAGCGAAAGGTGTGGAAACATCAGACGGGAGCCACAGCGGGTTAATGGCTCAGAACATCGGTTATGTTAATGAGAGGCGGACCTGCAGTAGCCAGGAGGACTGGTGGAGAGGTGGAGTGGCGGTAGCAGTTGTTGGCGAGTGATGGAAAGAAGTGGGCGTT
>JAUUDW010648067.1:0-10717 GCA_032361385.1 Panulirus guttatus | reverse complement strand
GCGGGCGGGGGGGGGGAGGCGGTGGGTGGTTGCGGGGGACGGGGGGCGGTTTGCCGGCGGAGGGGGGGTCGTGGGCGGGGCGGGGGTGATGACGTCCCCCTACCCAGAGCCAGTGTGTGCGCAGGTCACCCACAGGGATGATGTCCTCGGCTCCTCCCAGCCCATGGTGTCGTCAGTCAAGCATGATGGGTCGTGGCGGACAGAGTCGTCTCGGGGATTGGCGGTTCCTTCTCCTGATGGTGGTGGTGGCTGCCGCCGCCGTCTGCGCCACGTCGCCCCAACACGACCTCTCGCCTATCTACGACGTGGCGCTCGACCTGAACGACACCCACCACCTGTACTGGCGCATCGACTACCCCGGGGAGGAGGTCAAGTTTGAAGTGCACACCCGCGGTCGAGCGTCCCGGCCGTGGCTGGGGCTTGGATTCTCCGACCGGGGTGACCCGCTGGGCGCAGACCTGTGTGTACTGTGGACGGACTGGCACGGTCAGATACACCTCCAGGTAGGCTTACACCCGGCCTTCTGTTTCCTGTAATTGTTTATGACCATCCCTGCATCTGTCAAGGAATACACAGGTTTTCACGGCCTTCTGTGAGGTCAAAGGTCACGGGTCACAGGTTGGGGTGTGTTAAAATGTAGCTGTTGTGTTGTACCATCTAAAAAGGATAGCAACTTTGGTTGGCAGTGGTTATGGTCAGCAGGTCAGGAACTTTTGTTCATGGCTGTGACGCACATGGTACGAATTCTAACTGCATGATCAACTCTCGTCGAATGGCGCACAGTCAAGTCATACGTACAGGCATATGCAAATCACATATGGTACCAAGAAGGCGTAGCTGAGTACTATAAAGGAACTGCCAAATTGGGGATTTCGGGAGTGACGACTGAAAATTCCTGGGCGAGTTTCGAGGCAACAGGAGGTTCCTGGTGTGGTAGGAGAGGGTTAACTGTGGTCACATGATCAGGCGGTCGGATGAGACAGCCAAAAGGATGTGGATGAAATAACGTGAAGGAGAGACGAGGTTTGGCGGGAATCTGTTTGTTTGTGTATGTGTGTGTGAACCCGTGAGGTTGTGGGATGCAAGACCTCACTTGGAAGAGATTCTTTGGTCAGGACTGGAGGGGGGGGGGGGGGGACGCCAAGAGCAGTTGTACCGCTGTTAAAAGGGAATGAGTCAGAGGCGGTATTACTGATTTGGAAGGTCTCTGTAAAGTGCCATAACCGGCCCCTAAAACAGGATTTTTGAATACATATGGCTATGGTAATGATAATAGTAATCATCATAATCATAATAATAATAATAATAATAACAATACTACTACTACTACTAATAATAATGATAATAATAATAATGATAATAATAATAATAATAATAATAACAATAATGATAACGAAAAAAACAGCAAGCGTTCTCCGCCGTCACCGTCTCAAAGGCACAACATAATTATATGCAAGAAAACTTCGGTTGTTAGAGACATTAAGAACCTCAAGCAGGTCAAAACACGCTCTGTCAATGAAAAATTCTATTAATCTTTGCTCACTTTATGGAAAGGATTCGGTGTTAGGTTTGGGGGCGCCTCGTTGGCCCTGGGGTCGCCTGCATCTGCAGCAGTGGCAGGCCCTTAACGACGCCACTGAAAGGAGTCGAGAACTCAAAGTAGCAAACTCGTAGGAAAAAAACTGGATATGGGTGTCATTGTTGCTAGGTGTATAGTGGGGCGTGGTTCTGGTGATGACTGTATGTAGGATGTACAGGAGGGGTTTGTGAGCGGACTAGCAGTTATTTAACACGAGAAAAAAAAATGTCAATTTTTCTTTACCAGAGTCACAGGATGAGGAGGTTGGTGTCGAAGAGAGGGAGACAGACACCAGCTTCATACGTCACAAACAAATCCTGACACAGAAACTCTTATCAACAACTTTGATACAGCGAGGACAGAAGGTGTCAGTCCGTGTGGGAATGTGTCACCGAATATGAAAGAGAAAAGAAAAAATTTGTTGAATTCTTGAGCGAGGGGAACCGACCATCTTGACTTACGTGTTATGTCCTGCTTAACCAGACTGACAGCAACCTGATGCAAAGACAAAAAAACAAAAGAAAAACGAAAAGAGAATAAGGAGAACTGAATATCCACTTACATGAAGATTAACGCAGGTTCAGGCACTTGCATCTGGCAGATGAAACATATGAAAAATGCGCATTTCTTCCTAACACTGAAGGTGCAAGATGGTTCCGGGCATCACAACACTCACAAATCAGTAGTACTTCCCTCGGCTGCTGCTGTTTACAACTTGCTGACACTAATGTTGTAAGTCACATCAACACTCACACGTCAAGAGGGTTGTGGTTGTACTTCCCTGGGAGGCTGCTGTGTAAGACTAATTGACACGGAGGGTGCAAATTGGTTTCGCGCATCACTTCAACACTTAAGTTGGAAGGGTTGTACTCCCCTGGAAGGATAATGTGTACAATCTACAGCCTGTACGAATCATTGTCACATTACATTTACTGAACTCTAAACTCCACAATGCAGACAGTCAAGTGGGGTTCTTGAAAAAGGATTGCAAGAATACACACCACAATGCACTGAAGTGAAAGTCCACGGGAACGAGTGCACCGTAAAAGCTGCATGTCACTGCAGCACTGATGTAATCTTTCTGTACTCACGAACAAAGCTAGGTTCGTAATGTACAAACGAGAGGCCTTTTACTCACTGTGTCAGATGGATCTGCGTCCTTTGCCAGCCTCACGCACTCTCACCTACAGGAAAACAACGAGGATATGTTATGGAAACTAAAACTAAACAGTCACACTCAAGCTAGGGTGGGTTGGCTGGTTTAGAGTGGGTTGGTTAAGGTATGGTGAGGTTGCCAAGTTAGGGTAGGTTGGCTAAGTTAGGGTGGCTTGGTGGGTTAAAGTTATGGGTTGGATAGGTTAGGATACATTTACTAGGTTAGGTTTGACTGTACAAGTTAAGACTACACTGTTGTACAGACAGGTTTTTCACTTTCTCAAAAATTCTTAAATACTTTCCCTGTCTTTTGTTCTCCCTCCCTTCTCATTTCTCTCTATATTTCAATTAGGGCCCGGCCTTGATGTGGACTTTTGTCCGTGACTGGAGCCTTCAACATAAAAAAAAAAGGTTGGATGAGTTTACTGGTTAGGCTTCCTGAGTTAAAATTTGGCTGAACTGGGTTGGTTTATGACGAGCCCAAATTGGGCTTGGTTCCGAAATGAATTCAGTCAGAATGAGACGGATTTGGTGCTCAGAGATGAAATGTTAGCAGTTCCCAAATTTGCAGTGTCTATGTTGGGCTCAAGTTAATTGTCTAGGGCACACAAAGTTTTAATATCTGTGGTACGCCAAGTTTTAACGTCCACGGCACGCCAAGATTTAAATCCTACAAATCAGCAAGTTTTTATGTCTGCTCCACACCATTTTAACGCCTGCGGCTTGCCAGATCTTAATATTTAGGCACGCAAAGTTTTAATGTTTGCCGTACATTAAGTCTCAATAGGAGTACTGTCAAGAGTACGTAAGGCTCTGTACATTCCGAAACTTCATAAAATTTCTCCATTATCATACCACTATCCCCTCTCGTGTTTTCATTTTTTGTTTACCAAGTCTTCCATCCCTCAACTTTTACCAGTGATTAAATTCAGGGAATGTTATTTGGGATTAATGTCCATTTACTATCAGGGTCTTAAAGGCTGTCAACGTCAAGTTATATCCACCAATCTTCTTCAAATGTTTAAATAATTCCAAGACCATACACGCTCTCACTATATGTATGACTCTTTCCCTCTATTCATGGTTGGTTTAAAGCCGTCATTATTATTTTTTTTCATTACCAATCGAAAAAACTTGAACACTTTCCTTCATATGTTCTAATGCCAAACTTACTTTCATTAATTATATGAACTATATGATCCTGATTGTATGTATACAATAGGAATCTTTTAAGATATTTCCTTCAAAGATTTTACACCAGTGCCATATTTACATAAGATTTGCACGATCATCTATGATTACTTTAAGTTAGCCTTATATAATATCATATCTTTACATTTTCTTTATTCGAAAGAAAAGAAGAACTAAAGTAGTATTAGAGGGGTAACTTTATTGGACAACATCATAGATCTGAAGCGTCATGATTTCGAAGCAACATTGTTCCGAAAAGAAAAATTTACTAAGGTAGCCCCACAATTAAGGAAACGTATCTGATTTCAAGTTAAATCAGATTAGGTTATACTTTGTTATGCTGAAGCTTAACAAAATATCATGGGAATTTATCAGTTTAGCTCCGAACCCAAACTAGCTTTGGAAAATGATGCTTATGTCTTAGATAATTTATATAGTTACTGTGATTACAGAAATATATACGAAGCATTATTTGGAGCTTCACATATTTTTGAACTATATCAAATACACTAACACACAAAAAATGAGGCAATAGTTGTATCTTGGAAAATATGGTGCTAAATGCAGTGTATGACAATCAATTGGACCTATGAAAACTTCGTCAAATTTCCCAGGCAGTCAAAACGTGCCTTAGTTATCAATAATAGAATCAAAATATTCCAGTCACAGCCATGAAAATGCAACGGCAAAATGCTTGATCTCTATCAGGGGGAAAATGTAATGGTATATTTCTACAGTCATTTCGGCTCTTCCGTGAGGTTATCATAAGTTTTGTTGATACTCTTCAAGTGTATTACCTAATTTTACATCAATCCCACATTTTTCTGATATAGATAACCTTTATCACGGAGTGTATTATGGCTCAGTGCTCCAAATCGTGCTTCCCAGGTATTTCTGTAATCACAACAAGCTGATCAAAGCACCTAATACATATATAGTCAGTTCCCAAAACTAAGTTTCGATGCTGAGCTGAACTAATAAATCACCAATACCTTTACTGTAATTGTTCATCTTTATTACATACGAGTATCATAGGTAGTGAAATGATAAAGGGAGATAAGCATAGGGAGATTTGTCTGATAATACGTTCTGTCACACGTGTGTGTGTGTGTTTGTGGGATGTTTTGGGAGGGCGCAACCTTCCATAATGGCGTTAACAGTTATCTATTACTCTTCTCGTTATACATCGTTTGTGTGTTTGAGTGTACACAATGAATTAATTCAGTATTGAACGTAAGATGTCAAAGGCACGTTCCCCAGTGTTCACCCGCTCTATCTTGACCTGCCCCGGCCCCTTACTGCTCACTAGCATCTCTTCGACCTCCTTCCCTGTTCCCGAGGGTTCACCAGTCCGATATTTCCCGCTCCGAGCCCCCACCCTATGTCTGGCCGCCGACGTTCCTGCCATGGCTACAACACTATGATACTCGTATCGTTACATTACCAGGTCTACGGAAAAAATCTATTGTACTTCCTCTCAACTTGATAAGATATGTATCCACCACATTTTAGATACAACAGTCAAAGCTCCTCACTGCTTCTAGTAGCTTTCCTCCCACACCATATATTCGAAACGTCCTCCACAAAGCATATCTATCAACCTTATCATACGCTTCCCACAGATTCATAATGCCAAATAATTTTTTTTGGATGTAACAGGGAAAGTGGGTGACAGGCTTAGGGAAAGAGAAAATAACGTATATAGAAGGATTGGTGAGAGTGACCATGTCTGCATAGCTGGCCTGTGTTCTTGGACACCAAGAGAGAGTAAGTAGAGGACTGTATAGAGTGAGAATTGATGAAACTAGTGCAACAGCAGTTCTTAAGCGTGTGGTATGTGGAAGGTGGGATGTGGAGGTGTGCGAGACAAGAGGGAGTGGTGGAATCAAGATGGTAAATTATTAGTGAAACGGAAAAGATGCGTATGTGGTTGATGTTTTCAGAGAAAGAGTTTGAGTAACTGGGAGGAATACAAGAGAAATCACCAGAAAGTCAAGAGAAAGGCATGAGATCTGAAAAATGGAACGGATGAGAGATAGGACGAGAAGATATGAATGGGTTTCGGAGAGAATAAGGCAATGTTTCGGAAGGAGGTATATGGTGAGTAGAGGGGATGGGAAATGGCGACAAAGACATGAACAGACGACAATGAGAAATTTGGAGGAATGCCGCAAGTGTCTGATGTGGAGGTCGATGTAGTGTGTTTGAAACGATGTAGTATGCATAACAACAGTTGTGGGAAAGGGAATGATGGAAAGACAGAGGAAAGTGGAAGCCCTGTTGAAGTAGAAGACTAGCAAAGTATCGGAAGTAGACGGAATTGCAGTTGAGTTGTTAAATAAAGGATTAACAATGTCGACGACTGGTTAATCTAGCTTTTCAACATACTGATGACCAAAATTGAGGTGCTTATATCCCTTGTACATAGGCAAGATGTACAGACATGAAAACTCGAGTTACAAAAGCATGAGACCAATACCTGGCAAGGAGTATGGGCGAGTGGTGACTGATAGCGTGACTGGGCACGTTGCGGACAGTCATTTGATCATTTCTACGGTCATAGCAGAATTGTTGACCTTAGTGTTCAAGTAACATTAATGTTTAACATGAATGAGAAGAAAAATGATACATTTAAACATTCCACATTTCCACCAGTGTTTAAAGATGTAATGGCGCCAGAGGCACCAGGGTTCGAATCTGGACCTTTCCCTCTGCGGTTACATCGTCTGGACATCCCAGTTATCCCTTACTTGTCTCTGGGCTTTTCCTGGGCTAGCTGACATCGCTGTCGTCTTTAATGTAAACATACTGATATCCAGCCTTTGGTAAAGTGTGATTTACCGTTTATCTCGTCTCATATATATCTTTTTCAAATACCTATAGACAAGTGATTTGAAAATAGCTTCCGGTGTCAGAAAGAAGAAGTCTGCGTTGGTGTATTAATTCGGGAGGAAAACGGCCGAAGCATTTGATTCATCAGCAGTGTCCTTCTAGCTTTCGTTGAGAGGCGTTGGCCGGATCCTGCAACAGGACGGATCCTGCAACAGGGCGGGTCCTGCAACAGGGCGGGTCCTGCAGCACACTGACCCAGCGTATGCCTCCAGTAGCTAGACCTCCTCCTTCTCTTTACATTCTATATCCCTTGCCGCGCCATCAAGTAATCTCGCATGAGTTTATAATTTCTCTTCATTCTATGATAGTATTCTGTTACCCTGGATGAGTACGGGGAAGGCTACCGCGATGGCAACATTGGCATGGGACGCGATGCGTCAGATGCGTACATCATATTCGTAGGAAGCATATATCCTCTGCGTTAGACGAGTCTGTCACGTCCAACGAGTGACGGGAGGGATGAGGCAGAGGAGGCTGTCAGCGGGGAGATGCTGGGCTGTCGGAGCCACAAGGGGCGACGGCGGCGTTTGATGGTGAGGCGCCCGGGGCCTGCCGGCCACATTGGCCGACCGGGAACATCTGTACGTACACCCACCCCTCCACCACACACCCACCCCTCCACCACACACCCACCCCTCCACCACACACCCACCACACCACACAAACACACAAACACAATCTCGTCTCCATCTTGAATCGAATCAAAACACACGTCGCATCATCTTAAAATGCGCAGGTAAAGGGAGACATCTTATAGACCGATATCTATACCTTTGTGTGCTATACAGTCTGTGGAATAACTGGTTCTCTCAGTCCATCTCCCATCTCCATCTTCTTCCCTCACTTCGCTGGGAAACGCTGCTACACCCATCACCTGCTGGTGGGCTGCAGGAGGCAGGCCGGGCGCTGTATGTCAGGTCTCTGATGTTGAGGGTAATTCCCGTGGTATTGATAAAAGCCTGGCAACTCTAGCTTGCTGTTACGGGGATGACGATGGTAACGCTGTCATCGACCAATCCCTTAGGGAAGGATGAACACCTTGGTTGACTGTGGACCGACAGCCGCAACCAGGATTCGAACCTATGCGCTCGTGATGCTACACATAAACTGGTTCATCTCCCAAGTGGTCATAGTGATATCTCTTAGGCAGATTTATGGCAGATCTCCTCCATGATGACAGAAGATCATATCACAATCTTCACCTCCCACACAGAGGGTACGGTACTAGTCCAATGGTCGTGTGAATAATATATAATGAATTTACAGGCACAAGTTGACGCCTGAATGACCGACATTCACTGAAAATATTGATCCGTTTACATCTGGGACACTGTCAATGAATATACCAACCACGGGGGTATACAGAGCGTATGATACTGATTTTGAGGAAAGTCAGGGATGATTGTGGTGATGGCATGATCACAGGCAGAGTCCTCGTCTCACAGCGCCACTAACCTCTTGTTCCACAGCAGTATTGATATTCCCACAGCACCATTAACTTCTTGCCTCCACAGCACCACTAACCTCTTGCCCCATAGCACCACTAACCTCTTGCCACCACTGCACCACTAATCCCACCATTACCCCCCACAGAACGCCCTGGTGGGGCCGGACCAGCGACTGGTGGTGTCCGAGCAACAGGACTGTCAGGAGTTCCGCTATAAGGTCCATGATGACGTCATCAAGTTCACGTTCTCAAGAAAGTTCGACACCTGTCACCCCGGACACTACGTCATACAGGTGTGTACTGAGCAGGTGATGCATGTCTCACTCCGGACACTTCGTCATACAGATGTGTATTGGACAGGTGTGGCACGTCTCACCCCGGGCACTACGTCTTACAGGTGTGTACTGATCCCTAAACACTGTCTTACACAAATATTGAGTTCACACATGTGACTCGTGCCCCGAACACTATTTCATACAGGTTTGCAATGTACCAGGTGTGGCAAGTGACTTTCCGGGCATCACGTGAGATATGTGTGCACTTCACCAGGTGTGTACAAGAGTTACCAAAAGCAGTACATTGTCCAGGTGAGAAGCCAGCAGATGTGGCAGATGTTTTGTCTTAGTCACAACCTGATACAGGAGCATGAGTTACCAGGTGTGTAACCCGAGGTGTTGTACAGGTTTGTAGTGTGTTTGGAATGACACTGTGATACAGGTGTGTAGCAACACAAATTTGCCATATGTGTCACTTGGCATATTACGTGGTGCAGGTGTGCGACACGTGTCGTCTGAGACGCCAGGTGGTGCAGGTGTGCCACACGTGTCACCTGGTACGTTAGGTGGTGCAGTTTTGTCACTCAGCACCTCAGAGAACGTAGGGGGTGTGGGAGCAGGTGGGAGAGGCTGCCCTCCACCAGCAGTAGGAACACTTCCCTCTGGGCACTTACTGGGAGATTACCCCACCCGACCCTACCCGATCTCCCGCACCAGGTGTGCCCCTGGCAGCGACTGCTGTTCACCCGCTGTGTTCCTCCTGCAGGGCGGGACGACTCACGTGGTGTGGTCCTGGGGCGTGGGGCCCCTGTTCCGGCTGGGGGGCGTGTTGGCCGCTGGGGACCAGACGGGACTCACCAGGGTACAGCTGCTCAAGCCAACACTGATCCAGCCCGACCACCACAAGAAGGACTGTAAGGTTCTGGAGGTGAGTCCTCTGCTCCTCCTCCTCCTGTAGTGTAACCTTTCACCCACAAGTTAATCACGTTAACTAGAAACGTCAACATTTACGAGCGAACAAACCCAAAGTTCAGAAATAAACCTAAAGTTAAGACCTAAATTCACTTCGCCTTTGACAGACGCATCTTCACTACACCAGAGCTAGGGTGCTGATTGTTGGGGAAAAATACGAGGAAAAAATGCAGATAAACTTATGATACATGTCTTGTCTCATATAATCTCTAACCTTTGCTAAGGACACTTGACATCCCAGGACTCATTACCCCTACCCGCTGTCCTCAGGACCAGACAATATTGGTAGGCTGGTAGTCACTGAGATGCAGGAGTTTTTTTCTTAAGGGCGGACGCATTCGCTCCCTTGGGATGCAGGGAGAAGGTCCGCCACACTCGCTTAAACTCCCTGAGTCTCTAAAGTTTGCCCGGACGTTGTTCCTCGCAGCTGCTCCGGCTCCAGTCCAAACTGAACTCTTGCAGAGCCTCGTTGATCTAAATCGCTGCCCTACCAACCATGTCTCTTATACATGTCCCGTGCACACAGGTGCGGTCCAAGAGGGTGGAGGTTCCAGCTGAGGAGACGACCTACTGGTGCTCGGTGGAGAAGCTGCCAGACACCTTCCTGAAGAAACACCACGTCCTGGAGGTGAGGTAGTCGAGCTAAGGGGAGAGAGAGAGAGAGAGGAGTGAGAGAGAGAGAGAGAGAGAGAGAGAGACAGAGAGAGGAGAGAGAGATGGAGAGAGAGAGATGCAGAGAGAGAGAGGAGAGAGAGATGGAGACTGTGGAGGATGATGGGGTAGAGAGGGAGAGGGAGGGAGGGAGTGTAGTAAGATACAGGAGAGTGGAGATGAAATGGATGAGGTGTGTGCGTGTGTGTGTGTGTGTGTGTGTGAGTGTGTGTGTGTGTGAGTGTGTGTGTGTGTGCACGTGAGTGGCAGGAAAAGAGAACAATATTGCTTGTTTCATGTCCAATGTTCTAGTCGCAGACAAAAGTCCTCATCGAGGCCAGGCCGTCAATTGGAACAAACACTTTCATAGCAGGAAAACACTGAGAAATAAAGAGAACGAGAACAACCTTCCAGTTCGGACGGGAGAGGTCGCGTGGTTGCTGGGAAAGACGTGAAGAGGTACAGGGTAAAGGAGCAGTTTAAGGGATCCAGAGATACGTATGGACTTGGAAGAAACGCAGAAGAAACATCAGTTTTGTATTCTACGGTAACACA
>JAUUDW010648056.1:0-10718 GCA_032361385.1 Panulirus guttatus | reverse complement strand
CCAGATTTATGACTCTCTTACCTCGCAATGACTGATGGATGAGGGCCAGACTCATGATTATCCTACCTCGTCAATGACAGATGGATGAGGGCCAGAGTCATGACTCTCCTGAATTGTCATTGAATGAAGGATGAGGGCCAGACTCATGACTCTCCTACCTCGTCACTGACTGATGGATGAGGGCCAGACTCATGGATCTCCTACCTCGTCAATGACTGATGGATTGAGGCCAGATTCTTAATTCTTCTACCTCCTCAATGACGGGTGGATGAGGGCCAGTCTCATGACTCTCCTACCTTGTCATTGATTGATGGATAAGGGCCAGATTCATGACTCTCTTACCTCGCAATGACTGATGGATGAGTGCCACTCTCGTGATTTTCCTACCTCATCATTGCCTTATGGATGAGGGCTAGACTCTTGATTCTCCTAACTCGCCATTGACTGATGGATGAGGGCCAAACTCCTGACTCTCCTACCTCGTCAGTGACTTATGGATGATGGCCAGATTCATAACTCTTACCTCGCATTGATTGAGGATGAGGGCCAGACTCATGATTTTCCTATCTCGTCAATGACTGATTGATGTGGGCCAGACTCATTACTCTCTTACCTCGTCATTGACTGATGGCTAAGGGCCAGACTCATTACTCTCTTACCTCGTTATTGACTGATGGATGAGGACCAGATTCATGACTCTCTTACCTCGTCAGTAAATGATGGATGAGGGCCAGATTCATGATGCTCTTACTTCCTCATTGACTGATGGATGAGGGCCAAGTTCATGATTCTCCTACCACGTCATTGACTGATGGATGAGCGCCAGATTCATGACTCTCTTACCTCGTCAATGACTGATGAATGAGGGCCAGACTCATAACTCTCTTACATCGTCAATGGCTGATGGATGAGGGCACGACTCATGATTCTCCTACCTCGTCAGTTACTGATGGATGATGGGCAGACTCATGATTCTTCTACCTCTTCATTGATTGATGGATTAGGGCCACATTTATGACTCTGCTACCTCGTCAATGACTGATGGATGAAGGCCTGACTCATTATTCTCCTACCTAGTCACTAACTGATGGAGGAGGGCCACACTTATGATTCCCCTACTTCGTCTTTGACTGATGGATGAGGGATAGACTTTTGAATATCCTACATCGTCAGTGATTGATGGATGAGGGACATATTCATGACTCTTGCCTCGCATTGACTGATGGATGAGGGCCAGACTCATGATTCTCCTACCTCGTCATTGACTGATTGATGAAGGCAAGACTCCTGACTCTCCTACCTCGTCATTGACTGATGGATGAGGGCCAGACTCATAATTCTCCTACCTCATCAATGACTGATTGATAAGGGCAACACTCCTGACTCTCCAACAACGTCATTGACAGATGGATGAGGACCAGATTCATGATTCTCTTACCTCGTTAATAAATGATGATTGAGAGCCAGACTCATGATTCTCCTACCTCCTCATTGACTGATGGAAGAGGGCCAGGATCATGATTCTAATACCACGTCATTGACTGATGGATGAAGGCCAAAATCATGACTCTCTTACCTCGTCAATGACTGATGGATGAGGGCCAGACTCTTGATTCTCCTACCTCGTGAATGACTGATGGATGAGGGCCAGATTCATGGCTCTCGTGCCTCGTCAATGACTGATGGATGAGGGCCACTTGACTCTCTTACCTCGTAATTGACTCATGGATGAGGGCCAAATTCATGACTCTCCAACCTCGTCAATGACTGATGGATGAGGGCCACGCTTATGATTCTCCTACCTCGTCAATGACTCTTGGATGAGGGCCTGACTTCTGACTCTCTTATTTCGTCATTGACTGATGGATGATGGCCAGATTCATGACTCTCCAACATCGTTAATGACTGATGGCTGAGAGCCAGATTCATGACTCTTTTACCTCGTCATTGAATGATGGGTGACGGCCAGACCAATGATTCTCCTACTTCGTCAATGGCTGATGGATGAGGGCAAGATTCATGATTTTCCTATTTCGTCAATGACTGATGGATGAGGGCCAGACTCATGACAGTCTTATCTCGTCTCTGACTGATGGATGAGCCCCAAACTCATGACTCTCTTACCTCGTCATTGACTGATGTATGAAGGCCAGACTCATAATTCTCCTACTTCGTCAATGACTGATAGATGAGGGCCATATTCATAACTCTCCTACCTCGTCATTGACTGATGGATTAGCTCCAGACTCATGAATCTCTTACCTCGTCATTAACTGTTGGATGATGGCCAGACTCATGATTCTCCTAACTCGTGAATGACTGATGGCTGAGGGCCAGATTCATGACTCTCCTACTTCGGCATTGACTGATGGATGAGGGCCAGACTCATGATTCTCCTACCTCATCAATGACTGATGGATGAGTGCCTGACTCATGACTCTTACTTCGTCATTTACTGATTGATGAGGGACAGAAAAATTATTCTCCTACCTCGCCAATGACTGATGGATGAGGGCCAGACTCATGATTCTCCTAACTCGTCAAAGACTGATGGATGAGGGAAAGATTCGTGATTCTCTTACCTCTTCAAGGACAGATGGATCAGCGCCAGACTTATGAATCTCTTACTTCGTCATTGACTGATTGATGACGGCCAGATTCATGACTCTCCTGCCTGGTCATTGACTGATGGAAAAGGGTCAGACTCATGACTCTCCTACCTCGACAATGACTGATGGATGAGGGCCCGATTCATTATTCTCCTACCTCGTCAATCCCTGACGGATGAGGGCTAGATTCATGACTCTCTTACTTCGGCATTGACTGATGGAAGACGGTCAGGCACAGGACTCTCCTACCTCGTCATTGACTGATGGATGAGGTTCTCACACTCATGATTCTCCTACCTCGTCAATGACTGATGGATAAGTGCCAGACTCATGACTCTCCGACTTCGTCATTTACTGATGGATGAGGGCCAGACAAAATAGTCTCCTACCTCGTCAATGACTGATGGATGACGGCCAGACTAATGATTCTCCTACCTCGTCAAAGACAGATGAATGAGGGAAAGACTCATGACTCAGTTAACTCGTTAGGAACTGATAGATTAGCGCCAGACTTATAACTCTCTTACTTCGACATTGACTGATGGAAGAGGGTCAGACTCATGACTCTCCTACCTCGACAATGACTGATGGATGAGGACCAGAATCATGAATCTCTAACCTTGTCATTGACTGATGGATGAGAGCCAGATTCATGACTCTCCTATCTCGTCAATGACTGATGAATGAGTGCCAGACTTATGACTCTCCTACCTCGTCAGTGACTGATGGATAAGCGCTACATTCATCACTCTCCTACCTGGGAAGTAGGAGAGTACGTGACCGGTCGTGACCACGGCAGGGACAGAGGAGAGTACGTGGCCAGCCCGTGACAATGCCAGGGAGGAAGGAGAGTACGTGGCCGGCACGTGACAACGCTAGGTACGCAGGAGAGTCTGTGGCCGGGCCGTGACAACGCCAGGTATGTAGGAGAGTACATGGCCGGCCGGTGACAATGCAAGGGAAGGAGAAGAGTACGTGGCTGACCCGTGAAAACGCCAGGGAAGGAGGAGAGTACGTGGCCGGCCAGTGACAATACCAGGGAAGGAGGAGAGTAAGTGACCGGTCCGTGACAATGCCACGGAAAAGGACAGTACGTGGCCAGCCCGAGACCACGCCAGGAAAGGAGGAGAATACGTGGCCGGCCCGTGACAAGGCCAGGGACGGAGGAGAGTACGTGGCCCGCCAGTGACAATGCCAGGGAAGGAGGAGAGTACGTGGCCAGCCCCTGACAGCGCCAGGGAAGAGGAAAGTACGTTGCCGGCCCGTGACAATGCCAGGGAAAGAGGAGAGTACGTGGCCGGCCCAAGACCACGCCAGGAAAGAAGGAGGAGACGTGGTTGGCCCGTGACAACGTCAAGGAAGGAAGAGACTACGTGGCCGGCCTGTGACAACGCCAGGTAGGTAGGAGAGTACGTGGCCAGCCCGTGAAAATGCCAGTGAAGGAGAAGAGTACGTGGTCGGCCCGTGACAACGCCAGGTGAGTAGGAAAGTACCTGGCCGGCCCGTGACAATGCCAGTAAAGGAAAAGAGTACGTGTTCGGCCCTTGACAACGCCAGGGAAGGAGGAGAGTACGTTGCCGGCCCGTGACCACGGGAGGGAAGTCAGAAGATAAGTGGCAGGCCCGTGACCACGGCAGGAAAGGAGAAGACGTGGCTGGCCCGTGACAACGCCAGGGAAGGAAGAGACTACGTGGCCGGCCTGTGACAACGCTAGGTAGGTAGGAGAGTACGTGGCCGGCCCGTGACAATGCCAGAGAAGGAGGAGAGTACGTGGCCGGCCCTTGACCACGACAGTGAAGGGAAGTGTACGTGGCGCGTTCTTGACCACACCCACGCCCACGTCAGAGAAGATCGAGGTAGCCCGTAACTCTGGTAGGAATGAGGAAGTGTAAACCACCGGCCCGTGACCTCGCTAGGGTGGCGCATGGAGGACGTGGCATCTGTGATCACTCTAGTGAAAGGACAAGGTGGAAGACTGTCTTGTTGTATAGAGGACAGGCTCGTGACCACACCAGGGATGAGACGTAGAAAGAGGAGGCGGAAAGGGCACGGTGGGCGGCCGCAACAGGAGGTTGTTCAGGTGGGGACACAGGGCGGCCACAACAGGTGGTTTTCCAGTTGGGTACACGGTGAGCAGGCACTGCAGCTGGTTTTCCAGTTGGGTACACGGTGAGCAGGTACTGCAGGTGGTTTTTCAGTTGGAGATACGGTGGGCAGCTACAACACAGAAGGCTGTTCAGGTTGTGGCAGTGTGGGCGGCTGCTGGGCTCAGTTCGACTGGGAAGGAGAGAGACTCCTCTTGCACCAGCCTCAACCCTCTGCATGACCTCTCATCTTCCCAGTTTCTTTCCATTTCTGTTTCCCACTCAATCACGACACTGCTTTTTACCAAACATTTTCCCATAGTGTGGTTTTTCCCTCGCATCTTTCCTTTCTTTTTCACTCCTTCTTTCCCTCTCCCTTCCTTGCCTTGCACCCTCTTTCCTCCCCTCACCCTCGCCGGCATTAGAGTTTATAAATAATGGCACTTTCATGGTGTTGTTCCCGGCTCAAGAGTAGGAAGAGACGTGCGCCCCGTCCCTAGGCGAGCCGTTTCCCAGCATTTGGTGTTCCTTGCCCCGTGGCATGTTGCCTCCAGCATCAAGTGTTCCCGAAAGCTGAGATATATTCCTTACTGAGATTGTGCTGAAGAAAAATTGATACACGTAAATCTATGAACCTCCGTACGAAAACTTTTGGATGCTTGTTGAACAATGACTTTGTCATAAAGTTTCGTTCCGTGAAACAGGTAAGGCTGGGCCTTGTGTGGTGTTAATATGACCAACAAGGAATAAGAACGAGAACAGGATTACCTGACACACCGCCAGTAATGAGAAGCCATTACGAGCTCGGTGCTGTGGTGTGTGGATGCTGACGGTAGGGGCGAGGAGGCTGTCAGCTCCGCCCCGCGGCCTCCTGTTACGTCCCCCGATGCTAGGTTGCCTTCATGTGGTGGGGAAAATTTCGTGGAGTTCGCATTGGAGACGTTTGTCTCTTCTTTTTTATCCATGAACGACAAAACGAGCCTCTTGGGTGTATAGCGAGGAGACTTTCTCATTCACTTAACTTTAGTCTAGAAGAGTAGTTAAAGAAATCTCATCTGGAATTTTTCATCATTGAAAGTAATTACAGAGTCGTGATGGTTTAACGCCAGCCGAACGGGATTAGATCATCTTTTAATGACGGAAGAATCACCGGAGAATCTATGAATGGCAGCCATAGGTATTCATCTTGGCGCTCTCTCCTTTTAGCTGAAGGACATGGATATTTAACGCTCGTGAATTGAACAGGCGGTTTTGCTGGACCTCGCTCGGTTGATAACTCGTTTGATAGAAATGATGGGATGATATGGAGGACGTGAGATCCATTTTTGTTTCCGGAGGGCTCTTTCTTATACTTCGAGGCCGTGGAGTCGTCCCAACCACCCCTTCTCCTGGAAGGGTCGAGACCGTGACACTTCGACCACAGAATTATGACTAGACATGCACCATAACAGTCCCCACTCTTGCACAGAGTCTTCCCGCTCAGAAACGGAGCTGAAAGAGCCGACATAATAGCAACGAAGCCATTGAGAGTTCTATCGAGGAATCCTCCTATCGCAAATTCTAGACTCTATGGATATAAAATTTCATCTGCATTCGCTGGATGTAGGGGCATTTCATCGAGATTTATAGCAGTAGATACAGACAGAAAATATAACTTGCTGCTTGTTCACGCAGGAACTGAATTCCAGGCCGAAAAGATGTTAGGTCTGCAGATGCTTGCCGGGGGTAGCTGCTGAGGTGCCTGCTAACTTGAGTCGCGTAAATGTTATACCTAAAAGAAAAATCCTTAATTCGAGAACTTACGAAAAGAAATTCCCAGTCAAGGAGCGATAAAGATGCAACGAATTTGAAGAGATTGGGCGATTGTTTTGTGCCAGTACCGACGTCCATCCTCTCATTTGGAAGAGGGGCACAGCGGGATAGGATTGTGGCAGCAGTGTATGCAACGGATGTCCTCCATTACGCGTACATTCCACCACGAAAGCGCTGCTTCAAATGCCAGAAATTTGGTAACATCAGTAAAGTCTGCCGTCCAGAAGAAGAGATCATTATCACTTGTGTATAGATAATGACTGAATAGAAATACTTCATTATGTTATATTGCAGTTTTAGGAGAAAAAGTTTTATTGGTCTATAAAAAACTTGAACTTTTACTTTTTTTTGTAGGGTAATAGATATGCTTGAAAACCTCAATATAAGGACTATTTTTCAAGCTGAATTCGAATATGGGGTTGAAGTATATCTTGAGGATATTAAAGCCTGTAAATAAGTATTTTATGATTACTCCTTTAGAAGATCCTTTGATTATTGGGTTCGAATTCATTGGGTATTTCTCGGCTTGGGGAAGCATTATGATTTATTTTCCGTGATTAATTCAAGAAGGGAAGCATTTCATTGTGTCATATTTCAGTTTAAAACAAAAATGGTTTTCGGCTAAAAAATTCCCCGAACTATTAACTGCAATTGTTTGGTATTTTGTAAGTATAATAGATTTGCTTGGAAACCTCAATAAAAGCATTATTTTTCATACTGAACTCGAATCTGAGGTTGAAATATATGTTGGGGGAATCAAAGCTTGTAAATAGGAATTAATTGTTACTCCTTTAGAGGATTCTGTGATTATTCGGTTCGTATTTATTGGGTATGCGTCAGCTTGGGGAAGAATTATGAAATATTTTCCGTGATTATTTCACATATGAATTCGTTTCATTATGTCATACTCTGATTTCAAAAAATGTTTGGTATTTTTGTGAGGGCAATAGATTTCCTTGAAAACCTCAGTATAAGTTTATTTTCTATGCTTAATTCAAATCTTGGGTTGAAATGTATGTTGAGGGAGATTTAGACTTATGAGTAAGTGATTAATGGTTTACTCCTATAGAAGATTTTGTGATCACTTGGTTCGTATTTATTGGGTATGTGTTCGCCTTGGGAAGCACTATGAGATATTTTCCGTCATTACTTCAAGTACAGAGGTATTTCATTGGGTCTTATATAAGTATTAAAACGAAAGGTTTTAAGGATCAAAAATTCCTTGCAATTTTTGGTATTTTTGTTAGAGTAATAGATTTGCTTGAAAGTATTGTATAAGGACTGTTTTTCATGTTGAACTTGAATCTGAGGTTGAAATATATATATCGGAGGACATTAAGGCCTGTAGATAAGTAATCAATGGTTACTCTTTTAGAAGATTCTGTAATTATTCAGTTTGTATTTATTGGGTATATGTTGACTTTGGGAAGCACTATGAGATATTTTTCATGATTATTTCAGCCATGGAAGAGATTCATTGTCATATTCCAGTTTTGAAACAAAAAAGTTTTTAGACTGAACAGTTTACTGAACTATTACTTGCAGTTTTTGGTGTTTTTGATAGAGAAATACATTTGCTTGAAAGCCTCAGTATAAGGACTATTTTTTGTGATGAATTTGAGTGTGGGGTTGAAATATATGTCAGGGAACATTAAGGCCTGTAAACAAGTACTTAATATTTCCTCTTTAGAAGATTCTGCAATTATTTGGTTTGTATTTGTTGGGTCTGTCAGCTTGGGGAAGCATTATAAGTTATTTTCTGTGATTAATTCAAGTATAAAGGTATTTTATTGTGTCATATTTTGGTTTTAAAACAAAAAATAAGCAGGGAACACATGATAAATAGTGTTGTCGCATATGTCTGACCTGTATGATGATTTTGTAATATTGATGTATAGTTGTCATTGTTATATTGTATTATAGTTTTGTATTATTGATGCATAGTTGTTACTGTTATATTGAAAATGTTATAATAAGCAAGTAAGCATATAGTATATATTATCACTGGAGCAACTATGTGAGGGAAGGAGACCATATGTGGCATCCCCACAGTGTTGATTGGTGCCTAGGATCAGCAGCGGGAGGCCGACAGCCACCTACTGATCCTCCCTCACATCCCTCCCACTTGGGGGGAAGGGGGGGATATGCCAGTTATGGGTAATCTTGTAGGATTGTCTAGTAATGATCAGATTATCATATTGTAAGAATAATGTAAGTGAATTAGTGCAAAAGGTCATTACCCATACAGAGAATGAGCCACAGTGGAAGGTATGACTCACCGGGATTATTACGAACATATATCCTCTCCACTCTCCAGCTTAAGCAGACATGCCCAGGCGGCGAGAGCATTCTAGTTCTTGTCTGCAATTCTCCTGGTAAACTGCTCAGGTATAGTACACGTATCTGTCCTGAGGAGTGCTAGATACCCAATAGGGTGAATTACTTTTCTTAATTAAGCACTTCACTAATTCACTTCTTCGATTTTCCATGATCAATGCATACTCTTTGTGTTATTATTTCATACTGTCTCACCATATGTTCTTTTTTGAGCACCGTAAGTAGTAAATTTTGCACTTGGCCTAATCCTATATGGGACCTGCTATTGATAATCTCATGTCCCTAATGATTTTAACAATTTAATGTCTACAATTAGCCTATAGCTATACTCATGATACATACTACAGATGATCTTATGAAATAATTCTTTTATATTATTCTTACAATATGATAATTAGCTCATTATTAGCTGAACAATCTTACAAGAGTACCCATAACTGGCATATTTTCCCCCTGGGGTTGCCACAACTTGGTGTTGCCAAAGTTGGTCTCCTTCCCTCATATAGTTGTTCTAGTGATAATGTATTCTATATGCTTACGTGCATATTATGATATTTCCAATATATCAAATAACAACTATACGTCATTAGTACTAAACTATCATACTGGTGAGACAAATGTGACAAGCCTGTTTATCATGTGTTCCCTGTTTATTCTCCGTCCATTTTGGTGACTCCATAGAACATAATTTTCCTGCCTGATAGGGGCATGGCTGCACACCCCTCATCGAACACTATCAACCTGTTACGTATATGTTTGGGATATTAAGTCCTTTTAGTAAGTAATTATACCTTACTCTTTTAGAAGATTCTGTGATTAATCAGTTTATATTTATTGGGTATATGTCAGCTTAGGGAAGCAGTATGAGATATTTTCTGTGATTATTTCAAGTACAGAAGCTTTTCATTATGTCATATTTCAATTTTGAAACAAAAAGGTTTTTGAGACGCAATTTTCCATGAACTGTTATGTGCAATTTTTGGTATTTTTGTGAGGGTAATAGATATATTTGAAAGCCTTGGTATATGGGCTATTTTTCACGGTGAATTCCAATGCGGGGTGAAATATATGTTTGGGGATATTAAGGCATGTAAATGAATAATTAAATGTTACTCTTTTTGAAGATTCTGTGATTGATCATTTCATATTTATTGGGCATATGTGAGCTTGGGGAAATTTTATGAGATATTTTCTACGATAATTTCAAGTGTAGGAGCGTTTCATTGTCATATTCTAATTTCAAAACAAAGAGGATTTTGGGCTAAGGATTCCCTAAACTTTAACATGCAACTCTCAATATTTTTTTAAGGGCAATAGATTTGCTGGAAAACTTCAATGTGACCATTTTTTGTGCTGAATTCGAATCTGGGATTGAAATATATGTTAGGGACATTAGGGCCTGTAAATATGTAATCAGTGGTAGCTCTTTTAGAAGACTCTGTGTTTAATTGATTCATATTTACTTGGTATCTGTTGGCTTGGGGAAGCTTTATGTGATATTTTCCGTGATTTTTATCATTTATAGAAATGTTTCATTTTGTCATATTTCAACTCTAAAACAAAAAGATTTTTGGCTCAAGGAATTCTCTGAACTAATTACTTGCAATTTTTGGTATTTTTGAGAGGGTAATAGATTTCCTTGAAAACCTTAGTATAAGGTCTATTTTTCATGCTGAATTCGAATGTGTGGTTGAATTATATGTTGGGGACATTAAAGGCAGTAAATAAGTAACTGATTGTTACTCCTTTAGAAGATCCTGCGATTATTAATTTCGTATTTACTGTATATCTGATGGCTTTGGGAAGCATTATGAGATATTTTCCGTATTTATTTCAAGTACTTTAAACCCTCGCTTTAATGGACTAATAGGGGGAA
>JAUUDW010648055.1:0-18157 GCA_032361385.1 Panulirus guttatus | reverse complement strand
CCAACGCTATTATTTGGTTGCGAGGCATGGGCTATAAGTAGAGTTGTATGAAGGAGGGTGGATATGTTGGAAATGAAATGTTTAAGGACAATATGTGGTGGGAAATGGTTTGATTGAGTAAGTAATGTTAGGGTAAGAAAGATGTGTGGTAATAAAAAGAGTGTGGTTGAGAGAGCAGAACTAACTTTCACTGGGAACCAATCACTCTCCTTTCTTCCTACCCGCACACACGCCTTACTTCCTTGATAAAAACTTTTCACTGTTTCTGCCAGCTTACCTCCCATACCATACATTCTTAAGACCTTACACATAACATCTATATCAACCATATCATATGCTTTCTCCAGATCCATAAATGCCACATACAAATCCATCTGTTTCTCTAAGCATTTCTCACGCAGTCTTCAAAGCAAACCACACATCCTCTAGCACTTCTGAAACCACACTGCTTCTCCCCAGTCTGATGCTTTATACATGCCTCCACCCTCTCAATCAATATCCTCCCATATAATTTTCCAGGTATAATCAACAAACTTATGCTTCTGTAGTTTGAACACTGACCTTTATCCCTTTGCCTTTATACAATGGCACTATACTTGCATTTCCCAAATACTCAGACATTTTACCATGATCCATACATACAATGAATATCCTTAACAACCAATCAACAACACAGTCATCCTCTTTCTTAATATATTCAACTGCAATACCATCCACTCCCGCCGCCTTGCCGAATTTCATTTTCGAATAGGCTTTCACCACCTCTCTTCACCAAACCATTTCAGCTCTCACCACCTCACTTCATCAAACCATTCTCCCTAACTCTCCCACTTTGCATACCATCCTGACCAAAGCATCCTACATCTGCTGCTGTATCATTAAACACATTTAACAATCCTCCAAAATACTCACTCCATTTCCTAACTCCATCACCATCCGTTATCACTTCCCCTTTGCCTCCTTCACTGATGTCCCCATTTGTTCTCTTGTCTTTTGCTCATTACTTAACTCCTTCCAAAACATCTTTTATTCTCCCTAAAGTTTACTTATCTCTCTGTAACATATCTTTAATCAATACATAACAAATAAAAAATGTATAATACTGTACCATGAATGACTATCATTTGCTGAATAGTGACAATTGTAGCAGAATGAGTAAGAGAGGCAGCATGCCAGTGAAACATGTTGGGTGGGAAGGAGGTGGGAAGCAGTAGATATTGTACAGCTCTGCTCTGGCTGAAGCTAATCCATCTCTGCATCACTGAAATTATGACTTTGATTGTAATTATAGAGGTAGAGGTGATGAGTGGGGTGGTGATGATAGAACTGGTGGGTGTTAAGGGACAATGTAGTAAGTAGTGGGGAAGTGATTCATCTATTGGTATCTTTGGTAACACTAGCCACTGCACTGCCAGATGCTAATGAACAGCTGATGTCTCCCTACAAAACTGAGTGTTAAGTATAAATGAACAACTATGTATCCCTTCATCATGACATTACATAACATTTTAAAATATGGAGTGAGAAAGCAGAAAGGTGAGGTGATTTGAGAAGTGAAGTGGAAGGGTGTGATAACATGCATCAGGTGTGTTGCCAAGCACTCTTCATTTAGCCTACCTTCCATTTTTGCCAAGCACTCTTCATTTAGCCTACCTTCCATTTTCTCTAACAAACTGATCTTTGTGCGAGTTAGTTTCATTGCTGTTAACTTTGCATTCATCATGGCAGAAGCTTTTATCTTGTCTACATTCTTAATAATGGTTCTAACTATCAATGTAGCCAATTTGAAAGCATCACCAACATTGACCTGATGCTCATCAGCTCCTAATTGCCTCAACACATACAACTTTACATCCAAGGAAAGACTTTTCCTTCGTACTTCAGAGCAGCACCAGAACTTGTAGGCCATTTTCTAAACAGGTCAGGTAAAAAATAGTAACAATAATATCAAAAAATCAGTGAGTCAGCAAATGTGTGCACACAGTATAAAAAATTCGTATCTAATACCAGAAAAGAGCACTCAGCACTGATTGGATGTGATTGTATATGTGTACAGTGCTCTAACTGGCCAAGTGAGTACAAACAAAGACAGTTGTTCTTGGTAAGTTGTGACTGTTTGGACTCATGACTTTTGACCTCTTTTATGAATTTTCATAACATCTTTTTTCAAGCAAAGCTAGAGTTCCAAGATGCAAGTAAGTCCTAAACCAAAACAACACTCAGTAGGTTAGTGCTAGCTGGAATATTATTGTATAAGAGGGTTACAGGTATCAATAAACAGATTATTACAGTCATGCATCTTTACTAAGTAATGAATAACAAATAGACAGTGCAGAATATTGTATCATGAACAACAGTTGCTTGAAGAATAGTGATGTTTGTAGTAGAATGAATGAGAAAGGTAGTGTGTCAGTGAGACGCAGTGGGTAGATGAGTGGTAGGGAGACTGGAGGCAGTGGTTATTGTATGGCTCTGCTCTGGCTGAAGCTAATCCATTACTGCATTACTGAAATTACAATTTAGGCTGGTGATAATAGAGGTTGTGGTAATGATGAATGCTGTGGTGGTGATGGTAGGGAAGACTGTGGTAAGTGGTGAGGTGGTGTATCTACTGGTTTCTATGGTAACAGTGGCTGCAGCACTGGCAGATGCTACAGAAAAGTTGATGTCTACCCACAAAATTGAGTTTTGATGTAAATGAACAAAGTTGTATTCCTTTAACATTATGCCACACAACATTTGAAAATATGAAGTGAGAAAGCAGAAAGGTGGGTGTTATTAGAGAGTTGGAGCTGAAGAAAGTAACAACATGCACTGGGTGTGTTGACGAGCCCTCATTAATAGCTGATGTTTATCCCACCATCACCAAACACTTGTGCTTTAGTTATCCAAGCACAATCTTATGTCATACAATAAAAAATACACTTAACACAAAATTATAAATCACATTGAATAATCAACTGCAGTCATGGGTACTCACTTACTAGCAAAGCACTAAAGCAGCAACACATTGCAACAGTAATGGAAAACACTCGACAGGAAAGGCTACTCCTGGGATGAGAGGCCAGGCAGTGGCTCGGCACATTTTGGTTGATTCTTGAAGAAGGCATTTAGGGGTGACAGTCTTTTCCTGAGTTTTCTCTGTAGCAGGAAATCATGTCAAGAACAGCTTTCTTTGCCATGTTGCTGCACTAAGAGTTTTGGTCTTTCTCAGGTAACTGGTCCATGATTTCTGTGATCTTGGAATGATGTGGTAAGGTTTCTCTCTGGTGGTGTGTCTGGTTCTTTTGTATGAGTTGTCAGCCTCACTCTGGATGTGTTGCTGTGCAAATTCCCACTGTTCATCATTAATAAGACTGTCACCATGAGACTGCAGTACCTCCTCCACATCATTCACCTCGACACTGCCTAGTCCTGCTTCCTTGGCCAACTTAATACTGTCATTTGTGACTGCTGGTGCTATATCAAAGCCCAGAAAGTAATTGCATGTTTCCGGTCATAGCCTCTACCAAACTCCTTTCATGGAATACTTAGTTACTTCATTCCAGGCTGCTCTAATATCATCTATGGCCTTCATAATGTGATAGTGTTCCAAAATTGTCTGATAGATTGTTTATCTTTGCCATTTTTTTCCTAGACAAGGCCTTGAAATTTGAGTAGACTCCCTGATCCATTGGCTGGATCATGGAAGTTATTCTAAGTGGAAGGTAGAGCACTTCTGTAGGTATGCACATCCTAAGGATGTCTAGGCTTTTGGGGTGGCCTGGGCATTATCTAGCACCAACAATGCTTTGGATTCAAGGTTTTCTCTTTCACAATTGCACTAAACTGCTGAGCAAAAATGTGATACATATCACAGTTGAAAAATATCAATTATCACCAAAGCCTTCTTATAGTGTTTCCAAATCTCAGGCATATGCTTTTTATAAAATCCCTTCATAGCTTGTGGTGTTTCAGAGTTGCAAAAGAATATCAGTTTCAGCTTGAAGTCTCCTGAAGCATTACCACCTTGCAGTAGTGTTAAGCAGTCTTTTGTAACCCTGAACCCTAAAGCATGCTCCTCTTCTTGAGAGATGAAAGTGCAGGATGGTATTCTTTTCCAGAAAAACCCAGTTTCATGAATACTGAAGACAAGCTAGGGAGGGTACATGCTACACTCATTGATAGCTTTGAGAATGGCAGGAAATTCCTGAGCAGCCTGTATGTCCCCACTCACAGCTTCACCATAAATCCAGATACTGTGCAAGTTACTGCACCAATTGAACTGATAAAACCAACCTCTGCTAGCAGACACTGTTTCTGAGCCATCTCCTTCCTGTGGGTGCCTGAAGGTGCTCCTTGCATTTTTCATGATGGTGAGTTGGCTTAATGGTATATTATATTGCACCTGGTCATACAAACCATATGCTGAGCCTACCTTCCATTTTTTTCCAACAAAATGCTTCTTGAACAAGTCACCTTCATTGCTGTTAACATTGTGGTCATCATGGCAGAAGCTTTTATCCTGTCTGCATTCTTGATGATACTGTCAATGTAGTCAATTTGAAAGTATCATCAACCTGATGCATACCATTTTCCAACCGCCTCAACATTTATAATTTTACATCTAAGGAGAGACTTTTCCTAACCACTTTAGATGCACTAACAGCACAAGAACTTGCTGGCCATTTTCCAGACAGGATGGGTTAAAAGTAGTCACAATGATATAGAAAAACTAGCAAGTCAGCAAGAATGTGTGCACCCTGGATGCTTGGCAAAATTTGTACTGTACTAAATTAGGAGAGTGCTTAGTGCTGGTTGAAAGTGATCACATACAAGTACAGTCCCCTGAGTGGTAGAGTGAGTATAAATAAAGATAACTTCATGGTTTGTTGTGCACATTTGGATTTGTGACTTCTGACTTCATTTTTGGATTTTCATTATTTTTTCCAAGAAAACCTAGAACTCCAAGATGCTTAACCCACAAGTGGACTACTAGCATTCTGCCTACAAACATGTGCTAGCCCTACCTTTTAGCAAAATGGTAAGAGCAATAGATAAAATTAATATGTAGCAACATATAAACAGGAGCATTAGGTAGAAACATTAGGTAGAAGTAATAGGTAGGAACATTAGGCAGGAGCATTAGGTAGAACATTAGGCAGGAGCATTAGGTAGAAGTAGTCAGCAGGAACATTAAGTAGGAGCCTCTGCTAACACTACGCTACAGTTGCCCTCTGCCAGTGACCTGTTACAGGTGAGGCACTCAAGGCTATGAAGTGGAACTGGAGTCCACTAGTTATGGAGAGACTATTGTCATGGCCACCCCCATGTGGGAGTTCCAAAAGGGAACAAGCGTCAGAGGTACAGATAGATAGATAGATAGATAGATAGATAGATAGATAGCTAGCAAGCAAGAATGCTATAATGAAAAAGTGCTCTGAAGGAGAGCATTCAATGGGATATTACTGAAATTTCATGAATCTTTGTTACACACGACAAGAAATAGGATAATTATTAATAAAATATGTTTTACTATTAATACATATCTATCTTACTTACTAACACCACTATTTTCATGGGGCAGATCAGGTACATAATGACTCCGGGATCATTGATACATATCTTCAACCAACGCATTGTGTTAAAGACAGACTTCCACACTCACTCAAGCACTTCTTAATTTTTTTACTTTGTAAACCAAGTTAATTTGTTAAGTGAGACCAACCTCATTCATACCATATGTGCAAAAAAAATGTTTTCACTGCTTATGTTCCATAATCATTCCTCTAACAGTTTCACTTGAAATATCCTTAGCCCTAACAATTCACTTATGGCATCGATCTATCTCTTTAAGTATATACTCACATTCCTCAACTTCTCTACTTTCATCCTCTTTACTTATTAACTGAATCTATAGTACTATCTATCTATTCATATCTCTAATGCCTGTTCCCTCTGGACACTACCATATAGGTGGCCATGGCAAAAGAGTCTCCACTTATCCCTGCCCTTTCAAGCCTCCCTCGCATACACCATTCCATGCATTCTTCCACCCATTTCTCTCCCTCCAGTATTTTCCATTCTATTTGACCATGTTACAGGGGGTCTTCCTCTCACACCAACCCCTTTAATTGTACTATCATACACTCTCCTTGTAAACTCCCAGTCTTGCATTCTTTTCAAATGCCCAAACCACCTCAAAGTATTACATTTCACCCACTTAATTCATTTCCTTAGCATTCCCTGCCATACATCTCTTCAGGATTTCATTCTTCATTCCCTCTAGTCACACCACATGCTTTTATTAATTAACTCATTTCCACATCCTGGATTCTTGACCTCTGTGACTCATTCCATGTCATGTTTCGGATGCATAGGTCAGGGTTGGGAGGACTATGCTGACCCTTAATCCTCTCTTCACTTCCATACTTAAACTTACACCTCTACCCTTCATTATTGTATTAAGGGACCCAGTGACTTTTCTACCCTGTACTGTTCTCTCCGTTGTCTCTCCTTCCATATCACCAATCTTGCACCAAGTCATTTCTAGTACCAAACAAAAAAATAAAAGTCATCCCCTTATTTTCCTAATGCAATTCACATCAAGCAAACCATTTACATTTTTTCCTACTAAAAATATATCCATCAGACTTTTCATGCACCCTATCTTTTAAGTACCAAAACTTACTCCTTGAACATGGTAAAAGTAAAATCTAACAGTTAAAGACAGCATAAGCTAAATATATGGCCTAGATTTTAATTCTGAAAACTGGAAAGTGATAAATGAAAGAAAACCAAACTTAAATTGAAATGATTTTTTTTTAAAGAACAGATGTAAACATCAACACAACTTCATTAGAGACAAGAAATGGCTAAGGATTCGGTTCCAAGTAAAAGAAAATTCTGAGGAAAAAGATTACACCAAATGACAGAAAAGAGATGAACAGAATATGGCAAAAATAAAAAGTGAATAGCAATATATAAAGAAAAGATAGAGGGATTAGATGGAAAAAATTAGAAATGTTGACATAGACAATGCAATCACACTGAAGCAAAGAGTACATCACATCTTCCATTGAATCTAAGCCATTTCCTATATTCTCCTCACACAGGGTCTTCCAGGTACTCGCCCAGCTTCAGACAATCCTTACTCATCTATTCTGCCTTCTGTCTAAAAACCTAAACTTTTCCTTTCGCTTGGAAGCATGTCCTGGTATACCTCATTCTAAAGAAAGAAGATCACTCCAAACACTCCAACTATTTCCCCACAGCTCACTCCAAAGTCTTTGAAACTCTTCTAAACTTTCACTTTCTCAAACACTTAAAATCCCAATCTCTTCCTTCAGATCACCAGTATGGATTTCACAGAGCTAGGTCTAATTGTGACCTCTGCTAAGTGACTGACCTTTGATCCTCCTGTCTCGGATTTTGGTGAAACTTTTGTAGTAGCCCATGACATCTCCAAAGCATATTACAAGGAATGGCATAAGTCTTTGGTTTCTAAACTTTCTTCCTTTGGCTTCATTGCTTCACTCTTTTCTCTAGTGCACTGTTTTGTCTCTGACTCTTTTATCATAGTAGTTGTCAATGGAGCAATGGCACTCTTATCCTATCAACAGTGGTGTTCCTCAGGGCTCTGTCCTAAAACCTACTCTCTTTGGTCTACCAATAAGTGATCTCTCTTTTACTTTTAACTCTATTCACTCTTATGCTGATGATTCCACTTTACATACTTCAGCTTGCTTTTCCTCCCTTTCTCCTTTCAATATTCATTCTTTTTCTCGCATTGATCATATTTTCTCTCTAAATTCAGACACGGGCAGCGTTTCAGAATTGGGAAGCAGTAACATTGTAAAATTTAATGGTGCTAATATGTAATTTCTCCCAGAATCATTTGTTTCCCTATGCTCAGTTTCAAAACATAAAAATGTTCCTCATAACATATCCTCAACTCTGTCCTGAAAACTCCACATAATCAACATTACAAAGTCTACTTCACAAAAGCTGGTAGTGTTGTACAGCTACCATAATCATTATTCTTGTGAGCAGCTATTTCATATCGACAGGGATTTTATTTACCCAAGGATGGAACACTGCTCACACATCTGGGTGGCCCATCCTCCACCTTTCTGTTAACTAGAGTGGAACTAATGCTTTCCATCTCAATAATTCTTCTTGTATTACTTCTTTTCAAACTTCTTCCATATGCTGTGATGTAGCTGTTCTCCCTCTATTCTATATACATTATTCTGCAAACTGTCCTTGTGAGTCATCAGCATGTGTCTCCACCCCCAAAGTTTGAAACTATGATATGCACTTGGCTGCTGCTTCCCATAGTTTCTGTGTGGGGTCCAGTCACTCACAGATTGGCTACTATGATACCTCCTTCTTCCCTCTTCATGTATGCTTTCTTCCTTTAAAAGCAAGTCTATTAACATCTATGTAGCCCTATTTGATTCCCCCTTTCTTTTCCTTTCACTTTTTTTCTTTCACCTGATATAATACTAAATGGGGCATGTTTTGTCCATGCCATGTCAGTTACTAAAAATATATTTTTTTTCATACATATTCGCCATTTCCCACGTTGGTTAGGTAGCATCAAGAACAGATGACTGAGCCTTAGAGGAAAAAATCCTCACTTAGTCCCTTTCTCTGTTCCTTCTTTCAGGAAGCATAACAGAAGAGGAGAATTTCCAGCACCCTGCTCCCATACATAGACAGTATTCTTTCTCCCCTATCCCCAGGAATAAAATAATAATAATAATAATAATAATAATAATAATAATAATAATAATAATAATAATAATAATCTGTAGCATGGAGGAGAACCTAAAAATATTATTCTCGCATGTTTCCAAAGCAAGGAACAGAAAAGAAAAAAAGAATATGAAGCTGAACCCCTAAAATATGAACAATACTAATGGATCAATATAAGTCAGAACGTCATTAAGTACAAGAAACAAGACGAGATATCAATTTAACTGAAACAAAAAAATAATAGCAACATAGGAATTCAGAGAGAATACAACCATATTCATATAAAAGGCAAAGAAGATGCTAACAAAACCAATAATGCTACTGCTGAGAGAGAACCTTGATAGACAGAGCCTAAATGATAGCAGGACAACAAAATGGCATGTCACCAACAAACATAGGAGGAATTACACTAAATCTGTAACAACATGTTTGATGTATTCAGCATCAGTGACAATCCCCTCTTGGGCCCATAAATCCACTTTCTATGATACCAATATCATCTGGCCTTTCTCTATCAAATGGCAAGACACTCATATGGCTGGCTCATTACTGTCATGCAGGCATTTCAATAGTTTTGGAGTGGGTGATCATCCATACCCTTGGACTAGAGAATCCAGAAATAGGGAATGCAGCAATCCTGAGTCTGCCAAAAGCAAGTACCAATGAGTGTAACAATAGCAGGCTCACGATTATTTCAGCCAATGAGCTTCAAGTCAAGCCTAGGCCAGTGTGCTGAGTATCAGCAGACAGTGTAAGTACAACTAGTAATAGTTATTTCAAATTAAATTCTATACTTCTTGTAATAATAAGGCATATACATGATAACCTGTCTCATTGGTTACTATCATTATCATGCATACTACGTCAAACTCATTATCCTTTCTCCTTTTATCATTCCTACACTTATGCAACAAAATACCTTCAGACTGAGAGTAACTTCATCAAAATCTATTAATGTTTGTCAATGTTTTGGTTATATACTTTTTAAACATTTGACACTCATTTTCTCATAGCCTAAATTTGACGTGCTCATCACTGTCATCCTTAATGTCTCACATCTCATGTATTGATAGTATCTGAAAAAGTGATCAAAGATCATATAAACTAATATAATACCTAAATGACAACAACTACATTATCTTTAGACGACTTGGATTTGTATCAGGAAAAAGTAGGCAAACACAGCTGCAGGTACTCTAAATGCCAGAGAACACTAGAGGTGGACAAAATACACCAAACTGTGATGCAGCATGAAAAAAAAAAATAAAAGAATTGGAAAGAGCTAGATCATGATTTTGTAATGGATGGTAACCGCATAGCTAAGTTAAGTGAAACAACTGAAGAAGACCACTAGCCCAGAAACCTCGAAACAGACAGGTAAAATGAAATATTACATACAGCTATTGAAGAGGCAGTGTATACCAGTCAGAGACAGGATTATCAGGGAAGCATGCAGCGAAATGGATAGAAGGGTCAAAAGGGGCAAACATCATTCAGTGCAAGTGTGTGGAGATGATAAAGCATATGTAAAAGATATGGAGGACATAGTGAGTTTGTTGGAAATATCAGAAAGTTAGGCCACTATGCAAATGAGGGAAAACATACAGAGGGAGTTTAGCCAGCATAAGTCTGTGATGGTCTCTGGGTTGCAAGAGGACTATCTTACAAATAAAAAGGAAAGGGTAGCTAGAGAAAGGGATCAGGTTTGACAGCTACTTGAGGCACTGAAAAGAGTAAGTGCAAGCGGAGAAATAAAAGAAGTCAGGAAAAGAGGCATTGAAAAGAGTAAGTGCAAGTAGAAAAATAAAACAAGTTAGGAATTAGAGGCAAGATACAAAGGGAAGACCACTTAAAGTAACATTTGATATGTTGATATGTAGTAAGGAGGTGCTTAAGGACACATATAAAACTTAAAAAAAAAAAGTTCAACAGAGTGTTTGTCAGTCGTAAAAGACCAAGAGAAATTAGGAGAGAGCTAAAGAGAGGCAAAAAATTAAAGGAATTAGAGCAATCCAAAGAAGGGGAAAACATCCCCAATTATAGCTCAAAGAGGTGAAACTAAATGGTAACAAGTGACTTATAGCTCAAAGAGGTGAAACTAAATAGTAACAAGTGACTTAAGTTGAAGGTTCTGTATACAAAAGCAGATGTCTTAGTTGGAAATGGTAAGGAGCTGGAATTCAAGGATCATTTAAGTAGCAGGAGCCTCTATACCCTTACATTGTGAAAATGGTGGAGACTAAACTCACAAAAGCTAGTCTAATCTGAGCTGACCAGAAGGGTACATGATAGCAATATGGGCTCTCATGAGATCTGCTCTTTACTTTAACAAGGCAAACAGAGGTAGCAGTTACTGCTCAAAAAAGTACCTGCAAAACTAAGTGCCAATCTAAATCCACTTCTGACACATCAAACACCTCTCTTGGACAAAAAAGCATTTTGAAGTGCAGCTGCCATGGTAAACATACAGTGTCTGCAAAAAACCTTGTTTCCTTGCCTTATATATTTTCAAAGGCGGTCACAATTGCATGTTATTCTATCGTCTCTCCTTTGGCCTTGATTACAACCTGCAGACATCTGGGCACAGAAATGGCAAGGTTACTGAAATATTCTAGGACCATGTTTCTTTCCATAGGGTCTTAATCTCTTGAATGAAGTGCGGCCCAGATGAGGTGCTGCGGGAAGCAGCCACCTGATTGTGCATTCTGAGCACCCAGTGTGCATCTTCTTGCTTTCAGGTGAGAATTTGGACTTTCTTCTCCTTTGAAAGGTAAGAACCAATTTTCTTGAAGCACAGGTGGAAGGAATACAATGCCTAGAAGAGAAATTCCCATAATGAAGTGACAGCTTGGAAGAGTAATAAAAGAACATCAATCCCTCAAGATATCCTCAGACACTCTGAGGCAGGTTGCTAGAGCTCACACCATTAGTAACAATAGTCTCAGTGACTAGATGTATGATAATTTCACCCTGAGAGCATCATATGCTTGTACCCACAATAAACATTTGCCATGACTCGACATTGAAAATATGTGGGGAGTGGACATGGCTTTTTGCAGACACTGTACTTCAGAGGAGTTGTTATCAGCTTCAATGTAACTCTCACAGGTGGCACTACCACACACTTTGGTCCTGGCTGCAAATAAAGCCTGACCCAGAGGGATACCAAGATCCAATGGTGAGGGAGACAAAGATCTAAAGGTCACATTACATTAAGAAGAAAATGACTAAGTGTACATAAGAAAAAAAAGCTATTCAGGCTCCTCCCTACATCAAAGTGTGAGATTCCTAATGGTTACCTAAATTCTATTACAAGTCAGTGGGCAAATAACTTTTCTTCTCTTTCTGTCTTGCTAAGGAAGCATTCACTTGGAACTTAAAATCACACTGAAAAAAAGACCAGACTGTAACATTAAAAAATGCAGTACTGTAAGAAAAAAACCTGATGCAGGTGCTAACATATGTAGTGCACTCATTTGGCTTGAGGTAAATGAGTCTTTTATGCAAGTCTAAGTCAAATAAAACACTCTAAAGGTGGAGATAAAACACAAGTCCTCAACTCTATGGGAGGAGCTCCCCTCAGGTACCTACAAGACATGACTGATACCTGATGGGCACCTAAATTGAAAGACTAAAGGATAAACCATTTCCCCATTGCAACCCAAGTATAGCATCGGCACACTAGTCAGGACAAGGTACAGATGGGATCTTAGTTTATCTGTATCTACTAATGACAATCCTGTTATACGACCTTACCTGAAGACAAGATCCCATCATTGCACCAAAATGTCTTGTGTACTGACAGCTACCAGTTCCACTGGCTTCTTAGTAGAAACATGGAAAGGGTACCATACTGCTCTTTAAAGGATGATCATCACAGTATATCTTAGTTCCCTAGCATATCATCAGCATACTAGTCAGGGAAAAGGAACTTTCCACTTACAAGTATGGCTTATCTAAATTTTCTTCTCAAATCCCCTTATAATGACTCAGGAAGTGAAGTAACTTGCTTCAGCAAGATCCTCACAATGCACTTGGAGCTCCAGGTATGTGTAGAGTACTGAGGGCTCTTAAGGTAGCAGTTTAAGTCAAGAGCCATACCACAGGAATAATATACAAAATTCATATGGCTGAAACAGAATAAAAAAGTTTCACATGTTCACCAGCACGAGGTGAACCTAATCTACTATTTCCTTCGGTTTCTGCCTTATGTTTCCAAAAAGCCTTAGGAAAAAAGGGTAACAGATGGGGAAAACTAGTGTTTTTCTAAAAGAATAATAGAGGCTTAGATGGTCTTATCCCTGATTTTCCTTGAAAATGTCCCAGAGAATATCACACTTACAGAATAGACCACAGAATGGAGAAAATTCTTTGTTCATCTATTCAAATGAATAAAGTTGTCCTAGTGTAAAAATATAAACCATATGATTCTCACATAAATAATACATATGTTGGTAGGCTTAGTGTATCTAGTGTGAAATCATACTTGAAATAAAAAATAAAGTGTGACTCTACTGCATGATGATCATAATGAGTGTCAACTTCCACTCTTACTTTAGCCTCAAGGCCATGAAAGCAATGAAAATTTGTTTGTTTCAGAATTGGTGTACATATTTTGAATGATAAAATTATTGGTTCATTCATTCATGCAAGTTGAGTTCTAGCAGTGAAAATAATATGTAAATGATGTGTTTAGCACTTAGTATATACAGTGAGAAATCACACCCAGTAAGAAACCATAAAGGATGTACCTTACTGCATCACATTCATAACATGTTATGCAAGACCTAACTCTCTCTTCAGCCCAAAGGTAAAAGATCAAGAAACCAGTGAAATTCTTGTTAGTTTTAAAATAAAGGTATCATTACCATAGTAATAGTATTCATATTTGCAATGATGAGAAAGTATTTGTTCACATACTCATGTAACTAGAGTTCTGCATGTCTAAATAATATGGAAATAATACATAGATAATACATATACATATGTGTGAGTAGTGTGCTAAGGGTATAGAGTGTAATTAACAAATGGTTAAACATAATGAGTGTACAGTATTGCTCAGGCATATACAGTGTGAAATCAAGCCTGAAAAACAATATCATTGTACACTCACCACCTGCCACCCCATCCACTCATCAACATATCAGACCAATATCGAAGGAATTGTACTATTTTTGAGATATTTTCTTTATTAATCTTTATACAGACATACTCTGTACTTTTTTTTTCCTCACTGGGAGGGTTATATCTAAGGAAATGTGAAGTTAAAGGGTTGGAGTACAATTTCAAAAAAATTGTCTGACAAATTAAGTCTCCTTAAATACTGACCTGGTGATAAATTTACACCATGTCACTTACCTGATATCAGGGTCTGCAAATGAAGGACCAGAAAGAATGTATGCAGCTGTGTACTGTCTTGGCCTGTACTGAGGAAAAGCTATTGACCACTCTATCTTATCATCTGGAACCTCCCCACGTGGAACCTACGGGATCATGAAGATATAAAATCTGTCTTACTATCTATACTTCAATTAAAATTTTGTACAAGCAATCAGTAAGAATATATATTAGCCATTCAGTACTGGATCCCTCTAAAAAAGGTGCAAACAGGCATCTATCTATATCTTTGATACCTCGTTACCTCAGAAACTCACCTTCTCCTTTACAGGATGGCCATAACAGAAAAATCACCAAGCTGTACAACCTAAACTCACCTTCCCAGCATGCTTCATTCCCCTCACACCCTCTTGGATCCTCTCCCTAATAAATTTCCTAAATCTCCCTTCTCATGGTGCTGGTTGTCTTTACCTCATTCTATTTCCCTCTTGTATAATTCCCTCTTTGTACAAAACAGAGATGAAGTTTTACATTTGTGGGGTCCATCTATTGAACTTTCTCTACCATCATACTTTTTAAACTTTTGTATGCTGCTGGCATTCACAGTTTCATCATATAATTTATTCAATTCATCCACCCTCTGATACTATATTAGTTGTCTCCCATTGTACCAAGAAGACACAAAAAATACTTCTTTATATCCTTTCCAACAAGTTTGTTCTCTGCTTCTTGTTGTGCCCCTGATAACCTTCTCTTTGTAATTCATGAATAAATATTCACTGCTGACATTGTCAAATTGGTTTAGAAACGTGACAGCTGTCATTGGGTCATCCCTTTCTCCTCTCTCTTTGATGGTGGGCAAATTTACAGCCCCAAACCTCTCATCACAACTTACCTCACAATTTAGGGAACATTGTTTTTACTGTCTGGACTTTTTCTATCACTTCTTTATACTTCTTTCATGGATGTGACCAAAATTGAGGAATATATTCTAATCCTGGTCCACTTTATGTTGTGAATAGTTTGGTGAACATTTCTAATATTTAGCAATAGACAGTTTGTCTCTTTAAACAATAAGTGGGAGCTCTGGAACAGGTCAGGTACAATGTCAACTCCAATTCCTATGCCTTATTTCTTGCTAAATAATATTTATAATGAAGCCCTCTTTCATTTTGTCCCATCCTCATTACACTGCATTTACTCAGGCTGAGTTTCATCATTCATTATCAGATCAACTTTGAAGTTTGTTCAGTCTCCCTGTTAGGTGATGCAACCCTCAACATTCTCTATATCTTTAATGAATGTGACATCATCTCCAAACATATTCAGGAATGAGTCCAGTCCTTCTGGTAGTTCATATGTATATATCAAAAGAAGAGATACTATGAGATGATGACAGCAGAGCAACAAAGGTAATAGTAAATGAAGCTGGGGGAATGTATGAGGAAAAGAGGGTTTTAGAGTAGCACTGCTTGCATGTGTGAGTGAAGTGTCCAGCATGAAGAAAGTGAAAGGTAGACAGGTGAAAAAGGGTGGTGTGTGGTGGGATAAGGAAGTAAATTTACTAGTGAAAGAGAAAAGAGGGATGTTTAGGAATCATTTGCAGGGAAGGAGTGCAAATGATTGGGAGATACGCATAAAAAAGAGGCAGGAGTTTAAAAGGAATGGACAAGGGCTGAAGAAGAGGGCATTGGAGAGTTGGGGTGAGTGCATGTCAGCAAACTTAAGGGAGAATATGAAAGTGTTTTTGATGGAGGTTAACAGTGTGAGGAAAACAAAATAAAAAACGAGAACAACAGTGAAAAGGGCAAATGGGGATGTGGTAACAGGCAGAAGTGAAACGAAAAGAAGCTGAAGTGAGTATTTTGAAGAAATGGTGAATGTGTTCAATGACAGGGTGGCAGATGATCTGGATTTGTAGGCATACAAAAAGAAAAGACATGACAAGTGGTTTGGTGAAAAGAAAAGAGGTGGAGAAATCTTTAAAAAAGCAGAAGTACAGCAAAGTGGCTGGAGTGGATGGGAAAGCAGCTGAATTTCTTAAGAAAGACGGTGACTGTTGTTGATTGGTTAGTTAGGATTTTCAGTGTATGAATAGCTCATGGTGAGTTGCCTAAGGAATGGGCGAATGCCTGTGTAGTGACAAAAGTGAATGTTTAAATTACAGATGTATAAGTTTATTGAGTGTACCTGTTAAGTTGTATGGGAATGTGGTGACTGGAAGGATGATGGCATGCACAAAGCATCATTTCGGATAAATATCTTTTTTATCTATAACTAAGAGATATGAACGCAGTGTCATCCAAGGTATGCCTGCATATAATATTAAAGAGGAGTCACTTAAGAACAAATGTATAAAAAAGTAGTATGATAAAAAACCATCGTATATAGATAATTATAAGTATTTATGCATTACCGCTATCACACACCTCAAGAAACGTACTTCATAATATTGATCTTGCTATAATATTTACTATTTAGTATAAATATTCTTTTTTTCATCTATAATTGCCTAAGGCCCACTTTATAGGCTAAGATTACTAGAGGATCTAGATAAAATCGCTGAATGATCTATAAAATGGCAATAGTCATTCAATGTCAATAAATATCTGCTGTTACAAGCAGGATTCCTCAACAAAATAGTTGACTATGAACTGATGGGCAACATGATAAAGGATACCACTAGTGTGAGGAATATAGGGGTAAATGCCTCCAAGAAATTCATATTTTCCCAGCATTATAATGAAGCTGCCAAGAAAGCAAAGTAAGTTAGGATTTATTAACATAAGCTTTATCCACAAAAGCAAGGATGTGACATTGCCACTATAACTAAGTCTAGTGAGACGACACCTCAAATATGCATTGAAGTTTCTGGGCCCCCAACTTAAGCAAGGATATTCTTCAATTAGAAGTGGTGCAGCAAAGAGCAACTAAATTGATTCCTTCCTTGCATAACAAATCATTTAAGGAGAGATTGTTAGAATTAAACATGTTTCCCCTCAAAGTGCATCTCTGAGGCAAATGGATGAAATGCTTTAAAACACTTAAAGGATTCAACATCAATATTGAAAATTTATTTACAGTAGTGCCAGCAATACCAATGATAGGATATAAACTAAAAATCAGAGGTTAACAAGTTAATCTGGACTGTATGAAATATTTCTTTACCAACAACATTATTGATGCGAGGAATAGCTCCCAGAAAATGTTGTTCAGAGCAACGACCTTAATATCCTAAAAATTAGACTTGATCATCACTTGTCACTCTCCAGTATTGAATAACTCATTTAACCAATCATCATAATGTAGTAGTATGTGACGCTACCTTCTCAACAACCAATCTCTCCATGACCATGTTATGGTCACACACTACCATTGATTAATCCATGTCACCTACTTTGAGAGAGTAAGAATTATTGTATCATTCTTCAACATCAGGAATAATATAGACACGGTAAGTCAAGAGGCTGGAGCTCAAGTTTATTCTTATTATTGTCTATATAACAAAAAGTGAAGGGATGCATGACATATTCATGTTCATTCTTCTTATGACTTTACTATAAAAATTTCCTTCTGGCAAATTAATCATGCAAGGAATATTTTTTTTTTCTACTGGTTTCCCATCCAGCATGTGAGAGTAGGGTGTGCAGAGAGACCTTTTGCTTTGCTATCCTTTTCTTTCCTATTGCTTTTAAGGGAACTGCATTTCTTTTTTAAGTAGTGTTAAGGCCAGACCACCTCGCTTGAACCATGGGTCTGTGTGGTCTGTGTATTGATGTAACACCATGAAAGAGTCTTGGCGTTATCCAGGACCTTTTTCCACAGCCTCCTGCAGCCTAAGGATATGCTAGTTCTAGTAGCAGAGACGTGAACTCCCAATGCTACAGCCTTGCCAAAGGTGACTTTTCACTCAAGGCATAACCTCTTGCAGATGAAGCCTGATAACATCACTTTACATAATATCATAGAACAATCATTTCAGATAAATGCATATAGAAAAAGACAATACGAGACCAAGAATATTATCACTTTGATAATCCTCATAAACATTCATGTGCTAACTCAAGGACTGGGTACGAGG
>JAUUDW010648044.1:0-10718 GCA_032361385.1 Panulirus guttatus | reverse complement strand
TATATAATATATAAGAGGCTCTGATTCTTCAGCAGGCAAAAAAAAAAAACCTAACGGCATTTGTATTACACACTCGAGGTACCGAAAATGGATGTAATTCTGGATTCTAACTTCGCATGATATGACGTCTTCCTTCGTGTCATGCTAACAAGCATGGACATAAGAGGCCGACGGTGGAGAAATTTACCAGTAACAGTCTATGATCATCTCACACCACACACACGGCACATTTGTAAGTGATTCCAGAAAGATGCTGGATTTCGATTTTGACGTAAAACATCTCTTTTTTTTTTTTATGTTGGTACTCGAGGCGGTAGGTAGTGGAGGGATGACTGTCTTAAGGCCTAGATGTGGGCAGACCCGGGCAGGCCATCGTGTTCGTGAAGGAGATCTAAAACCTAGCATGAATCGTGGTCATGACTATTGTACAGACGAACACACAAAGGGGTAGATATTACTAGAAGTATTTGGCACGATTGAGCCCACGTACGTACGTCGGGTACAAGTCGCTCTCGCGTGTAAGCGTTGGGACAATTGCATTCTTCCGGCTCTCTCTCTTGCATTTAGAACTCCACCTGGGTAGCCATCGCGTCAAGAGGGTCATGTAAGGGACCTGAACTGAAGCTTAACATATCATCTGACGAATCCAATAAGCGACTGAGAAATGACTACCCACCCACGGATAGACGGGACTGTTATTCGCAACTGTCCTGCATTCGCCGAAGTCTCAAATGTCAGAGGTAAGGAGGAATCTGCGAGCGAATACCAGAAAACAGATTAATTCACGAAACAGATCCAAAAGATTTCACACATGTGTAAAATTTAGTTCCTGGTCTTTATCCTCTTTGTGCTACTTGTAGTTGCGTCGGTGTCGATGTTTTAACTCTCTACCATTCGTTCTCATTTCTCTAATTCATTTAGTAGTGGAATAAAGCATTTGAAGCATGGAGGGGTCCTCTGGCGGTGGAGGGACAGACTAGACACTGCTGTTAGAAGCGAGTCAGGTGCACACCATTGACAGGGACGAGTTGAACGTGATGTTTCGTTGGTAACACCTTCTTCAACCCTCGCGCTGTTATTTGCATACGAAGTGTATATTTCCCCGAATCTCTCCAGCAGCAGTAGCCACTGCAGAAGCAGTAGCAGCAGCAGCGGCAGTAGTAAGAGTATTAGCAGCAGCAGCAACAGTCAGGCGAGGCAGTAGCAGTCGGCGCTAGTCTCGCTGAGTCCCAAGGTCACTCGTTTCGTCCCTGTGCTTCGTCCTCATGGTACAGGACGATTTACAGGATCATGCCACACGTACCCAAGTCATGGTACTTGACGACTACAGCACCGACAGCCAGCCACCTGTACCCTGGTCATGTTGCGGGGTCGACAAACATCGACCGAACAACCAGCCAGCCTGCTGTGCCTTGACAAACCACTGGTGCACAGAGAGCAGTGAATTATACAGTAATAACTACCCTACCACAGGCGCCTCACTATCACCCCTTCCATCAACCCCCCCCACCTCCCCCCAGCCACTGCACCTGTCCTCCTACAGGTAACAGAAGCTTACTGAAGGCATGTCCTCTTCGTAGTCTGTCTAGAACTGAGCCCCAAGTGGTAAGGAGGTACCCCTGAGCACTGCTGCATGCAGCATGTCACGACTTCTGGACATCTGATATGCTGCAGCTTCTGTTTTTATGAGGCCTGACGGCATGTGAACACACGTTAGGATGAGTGGGGGGCGGGTGGTCGAGCCAAGTCCCATCGTCGACAATATATACCCGAAGATGAATCATGATGAATTGGCGCATCGATTTAAGTCATAAATCAGTGCATATCACATGAAAATTATACTTGATGACAACGTTTATGTACCGATCGTCCGATTGTGTGGGTAAGCTACGGTAGAAAAGTAGATTTGGAAAAAGAACTGACAGCTGCTCAGTCCACGTTTCCGTCAACAGGAACCTTAAACCAACCAGAAAGTGAGACAACAGTTGCTATGCCAAGAAACACTGACATGTCACTCCCTCCACCTGCCTCAACCACAGAGTCCATATAACTGAACCAGTCATCGGTAGAGGTGCCAGCCGCCTACATATACAGCCCAGCCATATAGCACGACCCTATAGTAGCTATAGAGCTATAACGACGCAGCGGGAGGGGGAAATGCCCCACTGTCTCCCTGCCGTAACTTCGTGTCGGCTGAGGCAGTTAACACGCGAGGAAGCCACTCGCCTGTGGGCGCTTTTCCACGCACAACATCAAACTTCGCCCTGGGGATTCCCGACCCCGGCCAGACCCCGGTAACCTTGGTGGCGCGGGAGGAGTTTAGTCATGGCACCTCGCTTCACCTGCGGCTACATGGGTCCATTTGGGAGCCACCTGGCTCCATTTTTTTTTTGGGGGGGGCTACGTAGAGGGGGTATAGAAGGCTCCTATAGCTGAAAGGAGTCTAAAGATAAGAGTTAATTCTCTTCGAGGGCTGAAGAAGATGTTGTACATGGAGCCTACGATGTGAGTGAAGAAACGCAAACGATAGTTGTGCAGCTGGCGATATTTGGGAGGAATTAAGAATATTTATGGACACGTTTAAAGCCCCTGTGGGTTCTTTACCTTGCGATCTGTCTAGGGCTTTTGATAAACAGTGCGTAGGCTACCTTCGGGGCTTCGCAGGTCTGCCCTATAGCCTGGCTAAGAGGAAGATTAGGAGAACTAGGAAAACTACCGGGAAATACCCCAGAAAAAGCCGGGATCTAGCTACCGGTTGGCTTACCCGCGAGAAGAGCTGGCGAACACCATACGTTAGAATATCCTCTCCTCTGCTCAGGATTGCGTCATGGAAATCATCCATATGCCTTTTCCCATGGTGGTACGAATTGCCAATATCCGGTCGTTAGGCAATATAAGGTCTTTCAATCATGGCCCATTAAGGGATCAACTAGCAGTTATCATCCTCACGTGAATGAGTCATTACAAGACAGTGGGTTAGTCCTATGCAAGGGGAGACCTGTTGCGTCGTGTGGGAAAGCCATGTCGAAGAGAGAAAAAGAAAGAGAGAGAGAGAAAAAAAGAGATGTGCGTCATGAAGGAGAGAACGATCAAGTTTCTCCAAGAGGATTTTTGTGTTGTTCGAGAGGGTAGAATGTGTACGGCTTGCGCCACGGCATGTAAATTTACCCCGAGGCATTGTTACACTCTTTCTTATCATCCTTCTTCCTCTCTCTCTCTCTCTCTCTCTCTCTCTCTCTCTCTCTCTCTCTCTGATTAGGGTGCGAGGGATATCATACTTTCTAATTCAATTTAAAAAGGTTTAGCACTCAAGAGAAAACGGACCACCCATCCAGAGCACGGCAGGATGATGCCCAACAACACTTCTACGGCACCAGCTTCAAACTGACTTCCCTCATACAAACGCTAAACATCGGCGTGAAAAGTTTTCCTTAAAACATTACCTTCTAAAGTTGAGCAGCCTGGTTGATGCGTCCCATCATTCTGTTAGCCATGGTGATTATGGCATTCTCCTTTTTATTTCGTACGATCGAAGATTGTAGCAGAATGACACCAGGGTTATGTTTATCCCAGGGCAAGTGTTTGGGCTGTTGGAGTCGAACTTTACGTTTGAAGAGGTGAACCTGAAGAGACAGGTACAGAAAATAGGTAGTATGAATACCTTTTATACAATTTACAGCTGTAGTTAAGAGGGTGATGCAAATAGAATAACATATGAGAACAAAGAGCATAGCCAGAGATCCAAAGGCAATGTTGCAAAAATCTAATAGATGTTTTCCTAATTGAATGGATACGTTGAAATGTGGATATCGTAGGTATTGTTTGTTTCTGGATTCAACAGGGACAGTGAGATAGTAGTAGTGGTCTTAGTAGTAGTAGTAGCCGCATAGGAGTAGTAGTGACAGCAGTAGTAGTAATGACAAAAGATGAAGTGGTGATTTATTTTGTACTCGTATAAATATCATATGCAAATCACAGCAATAAATCACGTAATACATGACACTGAATTCCGAGGATGTCTCAATAAGCCACTGAACATGTTTCCAATGTGGTCCTGAACAAGAAAGAAAGGACAAGACATTGATTAACCCGACGCTGTACGTTGGGGAAAACACCAGTTTCATGTTGACTGGGACGACATAGACCTGAGTATGAGACGCAGAGGAGAACCAGAGTTATCCAGGAAATATAAAAAAGGTTACGTAATATAGAGTGAAAAGCATCATTGGAATCCTAAGTAAAAGCTGCATTGAGAGAATCATGATTGTACTAAATCATACACCTCGTAATTTGTATAGATTGAGATCATATTGAGTAACAAGCACCACAGGAGACTGAATAATGTCCGTCTTTCTTGCTCACACTAGTGGTCTAAATTTTTCCTTAATGATTTAGGAAATGTTTTGCTTGATTCCCCTCAGTCACCCTCACTCTCCAACCCTCCTTCAGGACACCACGAGACGAGACGCCCCTGGGCGATGGCATGAGATCCCCATAGGCGTACGTACACTCCACAACCTCGTACACTCACACGTCCAAGGCCTCTTGGAGTCACGCAGGACAGCCTCTCCCATCAGCGCGACCTTTTACACGACCACCGAACGAGAGGCAACAAGAGAAATTTGATTTGAAATTTGGATTTTCCTTGAGGGGAGGAGGACTTTGGTGCCCCCGCACCCTCCTTTGTTTCCCCAATGTCATTATGAATATTACCTAAAAGGAGAAACGTTACCGTCATTGTGCTAGACAAAATATGATACGGTGATGATTCTGTTGTCAAAGGGAAAGCGAACTGTGCCTGATGGCCGAAGGAATTAGGAGTGGTTTTATCCAGCGAGGAGACTACAAGCCATACAGCTAGCAGTGTTCCGTAGATGCACTACATAGCATATTCGCAGGAACTCTGTGTCGTTAACCCTTCATTTTTCTCATGTCAAAATTCATTACCACAACTTTCCCAATTCTAACCTTTGGCAGACCGTCCAGCCGTCCTTACCGTCCTCCTCAATACTACTGGCTCTATCCTCACAGTACGGTGATCTCATCGTCAAACTATAAAAAGATCGTCAGATTCACACCGTCACTTCAGAATACTATAAGCAATGAGTTAGGATCAAGTTCTGAGAGTCGATGTTTATGGGTTATTAAAGCCAAGACGTATAACCTTGGGTACATAAGCGAGCTATCCAAGTAGTAACAGCGGCAAGAGCAGCAACAGTAGCAGGAGCAACAGTAACAGGAGCAACACGAACAGTGACAGCAGCAACAGCTGCTGCAACGAACATCGCAACAGCGAGACTCCCACAAACAAAGAGTGTGGGAAGAAGTGTGGGGAGAGGCTGAATTCGTGGTAACCATTATGCACCCTTCCTCCCTGCCTCTCTCTCTCCCTCCTTCCCTCCTTCCCTCCCTCCCTCACTCCCGTCCTCACACCCTCCCTCCCTTCAAAGGCACTCCTCCCTCCTTCCCTCCTCCTCCCCACACACCCACCCCCTTCTCGCCAACTACCCACCATTCGGAGTCACTCTGCACCCCAAGGGCCGGATTTTCACACACCGTTCGTTGTAACTCTTTCCCAATTTTGCTCGCTGACGTCATTAGCGGTTGACGTCACGGGGTGCAGACGGACCCACGACGCCGGGTCAACAAATGTCGCTCTGGACTAACCCAGTGGTTCTTACAAGCATAGTTTAGGGTGGGATGTGGGGAAGCCACTGTAGAAGTGGACGTCCTTGTAGTACTCAGTACGAAGAAGTACTGTACTGGGAAGTACTACTGATGGGTGATATGAAGAGAGTTACTGTAGGAGGGATGTGGAAAATGGGGGAAAGGTTGAGAAATTACGTCTTCGGAAAGTACAGACAAGAGGGACGATGCTGAGTCGAAAGCAATCAGACTTATAAACTGTCCTAGGCTAACTTCGAAACTTGACCCCCTTGCCCTCCACCGCAATGTTGGTTCACTTTCCCTTTTCTATAGGTATTACTTTGGCTTTTGCTCCCGAAAGCTGGCTGTTTGTGTGCCCCCACCACTAGCTAGACCACGGAATACTCGGCAGGCTGCTGCATCACACGATTATTGTGTGGCCATCGGGAACTCAAGGGTGTGCCGTTTTGATAACTGCTTCTTTCCCTACACATCGAAGCTTTGGAACTCTCTACCTTCTCATGTCTTTCCCAATAACTATGACCTGGCTCATTCTAAGAGACAGGTTTTTCACTTTCTCAAAAATTTGTAAATACTTTCCCTCTCTGTTTTCTCCTTTTCTCAATTTTCTCTACATTTCTTTCAATTAGGGCCCGTCCTTGATGTGGACTTTTGTCCGTGACTGGAGCCTTCATCATTAAAAAAAAATGATAATAATTCAATTTCGCGCAACAATCATCACCCATGAATAAAAGATGGTTGCTGAGCCATGATTAAAGGTAAGGGAAGATAAGAATTTCAAAATTATTATGAGTAATGATTTAGAATACGAAAAATAATGTTTAGCTGCTTGTGATAACGCCAGCAGGACGTTAAGCTACAAATGATTCAGTTACGTAAGATGAAAATCTATCTTATGGGGCTCCTGCAGCTTCAAGGCTGTACTACTGGCAGTAGCTGTGATATGATGTGCTCTTTTGGAGTGAGTAGTTCTTCGATGAGATTGTACTGCGTTAATCCTATGATGATGATACAACCTTTCTTAAGGTGACTTTCTTTGAGAGATGTTTCGTAGAATTTTTGGATGGCTTCTCTTGAGTTCAACAGCTATGAACATAGAGATGCCTTAGAACTTCTTATCTTTAATACTTCTTATCTTAGGAGGTTATATGTAGATCTAGAATCTTCCATGGACAACCAGGAATAGGTTTTAGTAGTGGGATGACGTTGTCAGGGATGCCACAAGTGCTGGCAAGCAGTTCCCTAATTGTATGTTCAGAGTGCCCAGTGCACTTAGTAGTCTCACATGTATCCACATTTTCTTACTTCCGGTGAGAATTCAGACTTTATTTTCCTTAGTAAGGTAAGAGCCAACCATCTTGAAGCACAAATGAAAGAAATGCAGCTCTCAGAAGCAAAATTTCCAAAGTAAAATTGCAGCTAGAGGGAGTAAAGAAAAAACATCCTTCCCAAAAGATAGCCTGAGGTCTACTGAGGTGGGTTGCTCATACTTACGCCGTTAGAAACATTAGTCTCAGCGACCAGGTGTATGATAATTTTACCCAGAGAACATCATATGCTTTTACCTACAATAAACCTTAGCTGTGTATCACCTATGAAGATATAAGGAGAGTGGACAAGATTTTTTGTGGACATTGTAGAATTTACTCCTGCAGCAGGAGATAGCAAGGTAGCACCAGGAACAGACAGAGAAAGGCCACATTCGCATACATCCATTGTTTAGTTGATGCGTAATGCATCAAGACCACAACTCCCTGTCGACAACTAGGCCCCACAGACCTTTCCATAGCTAACCCGAGACGCTTCACATGCTTTGGCTGCCCAGGGGATAGAGGAGAAAGAATGCTGCCTATGTGTTCCCTGCTTGTTGTAGAAGGTGACCAAGAGGGATGGGAGTGGATGGCTGGAAATCTTCCTAACACATATTGCCTTCCAAAAGAAGGAACAGAAGAAGGAGCCAAATGAGGAATTTTGCCTCTAAAGGCTTAGTCATCCTTTCTTGACGTTACCTCACTCACGCAGGAAAAGGCGAGCATGTATAAAAAAGATGTATACATTATTTTTATAATTATCCCATCACGTTTTCTTAAGCTGCTAAACAGCTGGGAGCAAGTGGGTCAATAATGCAGTCTCTGTGGTGGGTTTTTAATATACGGAGGGCAGGCCTGAAATGAGTGAGCCACTGGTCCTGTAGTTGAGTGGTAAACAAAGGATGAGGAAGGTCCATACTTCCTCACCAGAAATATTGAGGGTTGGAAGGTCTGAACCCTGATTTTCCTAGAGATATCCTAGAGAATTTCTCATGATTGTGGAACACTGCCTCGGAGAGAAACAGTTTTTCAGTTCTCAAGACCTTCATTTTTATTTTTATGTTTTTCTATATTCCTCTGATATTTGCTCTTTCTTCAGAGTACAGTTTGTCTTCTTGGAAGATAAACTGCTATCTTCTTGGAACCTAACAAAATTTTTTCTTTGGATTTTTCATGTATGGATAATTTTTATTTCTTAACTTTATAATCTTTTTTGAAGAAGTGATTTTAATTACTCTTTTTTGTCATATATTCAGACCTCCTAATGTATTATTCCTCTTTTTGTGTTAATCCTGTTCCCTGATCCCCACCCCCGCCATGTTACCTTGTGCCTTCCTCAGGTGACAGATTATGAAGTTGTAATGAGAAAGGAGAGAAAAAAGACCAAACTGAAAAAAATCCTGGATTTGGACAACTTGAATGATGACAGCAACATGACAGAAGAGGTAAGGATGGTGAACATGAGTGAGAAAGCAGCTTATTAAGGAAAAGTAAATATTGGTTGATAGTGGTATTGATGAGTGATATTTTTTATTTGTATTATGTCAGCTCGTAAATGATGTTTATATGTAGGATTTTCTTTTTCTTTTTTTTATCCACAGTTATATCTGGGTTCTCTTCCTTGGATTTATGAATTTCATTAAGTAGTAAAATAATCTCTATATGTCTTACTGTGATGAAGGGTTACATTATAAGCACTTATAGTAGATTGTCAGGCATTAGGTTTACTGATACAGACATGTACAGTATCTGTCTATCTATATCTCTGATGCCTGTTCCAACTGGAACTCCCTCATAGGGGTGGCCATGACAATAGAGTCTCCATAACTAAAAATACTTCAGGAGACAGGTACAGTACATGCCTAAAAATAGTAAAACTTTCCCAGAAAAACCTTACTACAGTATTAACAGTGATGAATACACTACATTAACATTTTCTTATGTAAAGCCATATGCAGTTGATATTGTACTTGCATTATATTTAAAGATGATGCATCCTAAGTACATTATTCGTAGTTGATAGAAGGAGAGATAAGTTACAAGGGAGGGGTTTTATCATGAAATGAAAATGAATACGCTGATGAATGAGGGTGTTTTGAAGATTTAAAGTATTTTAGTGTTTTCACAATGTTAGATATCAGTCAAGGATACTTTGCTAAGGTTGAAGTGGTCCCGCTTTCATGCACTTAGTGTGTCACTGACATTTACAGTTCTGAATGTCTTTCAACAAGTGTTGAATCCAACACTGTAACCAGGGTTATTGACTTAGATGTATCAGAGGACTTTGAAGTGACTTTCATACAAATGACTTACATGGGCAGAGAACATGATTTCATGGTTTTAGTATGCTTTTACTGTGCATATGAATTTAATTCTCTCAGTGCCATTGTCAAGCAGGTGATCATCTTCATCTACTGCACTAAGCCTATTAAAAGAGTTTTGTTTCATAAGCATATGATTTGTCTTTTCTCTACCTCATGGAGATGGACAGATTATTTCTGTATGACTTGCCGAGAAGCGGTATAAACAAAAACTGAAGAGTTAGTGAAGCAGGAGATAGATATACATAAGTTTATAGTTTTTGGATAGGAAGATAATATTCTATCAAGTGAAGAAAAGGTATTGACGGAAGAATACAAATAAGAGAGGTGCTAGAAGCTCTATACATGGCAAATGATTTCTGAGATAAAAGAAACTAGGAGAGTAAGTAGGCATAATCAATATAAAAGAGGATGACAGGGAAAGACTACTGATAAAATGGATATGTGTAGTAAGGAAGTACTTGAAAAGGCTAATAAACTTGTTGACCTCAAGGAATTCAGTGGGCTCTTCATCAGAAGATATTCTGTACATCAGAGAAAGAGCAAAGGGAAATAAAGATGCCATCAAGTCAAAAAATGGGGGATACCAAAAGAGGTGAGAGAGTAGATCAGCCCCACCACTAGCATAAAAGGCCAGATATGTAGCATAATGCTTGAGTAGGACTGAAAGTCATGTACAGTATGCAAATGCTGATAAATTTGTGGTACAGTACAGTGGGAGACACCAAAAGGGATGTTAATCAGCCCCACCACTAGCATAAGAGGCCAAATACTTGTACAGTGTACAAATGCTGATAGATTTGGAGTATAGTGAATGGAGAAGAGTTAATGCAGGAAACATTGAATAAGTATCAAAGAAATGAAAATATAATGTGAACTCCTTCGGGGTGAGTTTTTTGACAAGACTTTACTCCCAGTGATACAGCCTTGGCAATTTTGGGTATAAGAGTATGGTTGAGAGCTGAATAGGGTGGGCTGAAATGGTTTGCATACATAGAGAGAATAAGTAGGGAGGAGTTAACAAATAGGATATATGTATCAGAAGTAGAGGGGACAAGGAGAAAGAAGAGCCTAAATTATTGATGGAAGAATGGAATGAAAAAGGTCTTGAGTGCACAGGGCCTGAGTATGCAGGAGAGTGAAAAGCATGCATGACATAGAGTGATTTTGAGCAGGGTAGTATACAGGGGATGACTTGCTGTCACTTGACAGAACCATGGTACATGAAGCAGCTAAGGGAAACCACAAAGAGAGCAAACAATTATAAAAAAAGAAGCGTGAAAGGCGTATACCAGGGTCGATGTGCTGTCAATGGACTGAACCAGGGCATGCGAAACGTCTGAGGTAAACCATGGAAAGGTCTGTAGGGCCTGGATGTGGAAAGGGAGCTGTGGTTTCAGTGCATTACACATGACAGCTA
>JAUUDW010648023.1:0-10719 GCA_032361385.1 Panulirus guttatus | reverse complement strand
ATTCACCCTCCATGACCAACACTCACCACTCAGGACCAACTCTCATCACCAATACCCACCACCTAGGAGCTAGACACACCACCCAGGACCAACACACACCACCCAGGACCAACACACAACACCGAGGACCAACACTCACCACCCAGGACCAACACACAACACCCAGGACCAACACCCACCACCCAGGACCAACACTCACCACCCAGGACCAACACACAACACCCAGGACCAACACCCACCACCCAGGACCAACGCTCACCACCCAGGACCAACACACAACACCGAGGACCAACACTCACCAACCAGGACCAAAATACAACACCCAGGACCAACACTCACCACCTAAGACAAACATCTACCACCCAGGACCATCACTGTCCACCTAGGTCCACCATCTACCACCCAGGCTGGACCAGCAGCCTGTATGACCTCCTTCACATGTTGCTGATGTTTGAGTAATACATTAAACGCCTAGCCTGGTCTTGTTGGCCGTAATTATCCGTAATAATTTTGTTTCTAAAGCCATACTCTGAAAAAAATATTTCCTTACAGAATTATTTCCTACGTAGCGAGCAGCGCACAATTTAATAGCTGGCGGGGAGTATAAAATACGACTTGTTTTAAGTTGGCGGGAAGGGTTGTGCGGAGTGGGGCGAAGAGGACCTGTCGTGACGTCAAGTCGCGTTCGTGATTGGTGAGTGATGTTCCATGGCCGTTTGTGTCAGCGTTCGTGATTGGGTAATTAGGACACTCGTAAGAAGTACTGGCAGTGGCTGGTGTGGCGGCCGGCGAGCCTCACATGTGAGCGATCATGAAACAATGGCAAGTGTAATTTACAGAGGGTGCTAATGCTTGTCATTTGGCTCGCGTGTCACGCCGTAAGAGCGATTTAATAAGAAAATGGACCCATTTTTTTACAGATGATGTAAGTATATGCGTGCAAGACTAACATGGAATTGAACGAAAGATTTTTAATTATTTTTGATACTGCATACCATTATTGGTTGCCATAATTTACACTGTTTATGTAAAGATATTCACATTTACGTATATGATACTTGTTTTATTCGTAGCCAAGATATGTCTCTACCAACTTATATTATCTGGCAGGCTGCGTGTGTGGAGGGCGGAAATACAGCCACCACAGTGCCGCAACCACCAAGCTGAACAGCCACCATAGGACCACAACCACAACACTTGCCAACCACTACAGTACTACAACCACCACACTAACCAGCCATAACTGTACCAAAAGCACCACAAAAACACCACACAAACCAGCTACCACAGTACCACAACCAGAACACTGGCCAGCCACACTCTCCTGCCTCCTGTGTGTCAATGTTTCTGTGGAACTGAATGATTACTGGTCACAGACGTGGGCTTGTCAGACCCAGCTGATGAAGTGGACGGATCACGTGTTGCTTGAAGCGGGAGACAGCCAGGGACGTATTAGAGACAGCTGTGGGGGTAAGAAGATAGCTAGGGACGTGTCAGAGACATCTGTGGGAGACATGAAAGATAAATGGGAGTAGGAAACTCAGTAGTTTGATGAAGGAAACAGCCGAAGTCGATCAAGACTGTGGTGTACACGGACACAGAGTAACCGTGGACGGGAAGGAAGCAGCCTAAGGATGCTGAAGACAGCCTTGGGGAAAGGGAAAGCTGAGGGTGCAGGAGACAGCCCCAGGGAAGGGGACAGGTGAGGATGCTGGACACAGCATCAGGGAAAGGGGACAGGTGAGGGTACAGGAGACAGCCTCAGTGGAAGAGGACAGGTGAAGGTGCAAGAGACAGCCCCGACGGAAGGAGACAGGTGAGGGTGCAAGAGACAGCCCCTGGGGAAGGGGACAGCTGAGGGTGCAGAAAACAACCCCAGGGAAGGGGACAACTGAGGGTACAAGAGACAGCCCTAGGGGAAGGGGGACAGCTAAGGGTGCAGGAGACAGCCCCTGGGGGAAGGGGACAGGTGAGGGTACAGGAGAGAGCCCCTGGGAAAGGGGATAGGTGAGGGTACAGGAGACAACCCCGGGGAAGGGGAACGGTGAAGGTGCAGGATACAGTCCCGGTGGAAGGGAACAGGTGAGGGTGTAAGAGACAGCCCCTGGGAAGGGGACAGGTGAGGGTGCAGGAGACAGCCCCGAGTGAAGGTCACAGGTGAGGGTGCAGGAGACAGCCCCTGGGGAAGTGGACAGGTAAGGGTGCAGGAGACAGCCCTAGGGGAAGGGGACAGGTGAGGGGTGCAAGAGACAGCCCTTGGGGAAGTGGACAGGTAATGTTGCAGGAGACAACCCCTGGGGACGGGGACAGGTGAGGGTGCAGGAGACAGCTCCTGGGGAAGGGGACTAGTGAGGATGCAGGAGACAGCCCCTGGGAAACGGGACTAGTGAGGGTACAGGAGACAGCCCCTGTAAAGGAGACAGGTGAGGATGCAGGAGACAGCCCCAGGGGAAAGGGACAGGTGAGGGTGCAGGAGACAGCCGCTGGGGAAAGGGACATGTGAGGGTGCAGGAGACAGCCGCTGGGGAAAGGGACATGTGAGGGTGCAGGAGACAGCCTTGGGGAAGTGGACAGGTAAGGTTGCAGGAGACAACCCCTGGGGAAGGGGACAGGTGAGGGTGCAGGAGACAGTCCCTGGGGAAGGGGACAGGTGAAGGAATGCAGCGCGGCAGGGCCTGGGTGACCGTGAGTATCGGGGGTTCAGAGCTATGTACTATAGGAGAGTGTGTACATGCCAGAGGCGGGCCCTCACATCACTCAGGTGTCGCTTGAAATTAATTATGACAGTGGCCCGAAAGCAAGGGATAGCAGCTGTATGAGGCACGCCAGGCCGCATAGCTATGTCACCCACTGATTAGTGGCACGGAGAGGGAGGCTTGTGTTGGCCATCCACCCGGGTGAGGGTGGGTAGATGGCCCACCTTGGCCATAGTGGGGATTTCCAACCGCCTCTGAAGGGCGGACGAGGCCTAGGTTGGCCATCAGGAGTCTTGGCCAAAGTGGGGGATGCCAACTGTCTCTGAGTGACGCACGAGATCCCACTTGGCCACCAGGGGTCTTAGCCAAGGTAGGAGATGTCTCTTGACTCACAGCAATAATCCACAAGACAATAACGGCAGCTCGCATTCGCTTCACGAGTAGTGAATCCATCAGCCTGTCCGATCACACAACCAGCGGAAACCACTCATCCTCAGCCACTGACCAGATCGACACGGAAGTCACGGTCCCTAGTCAATCTAAAGATGACATTTCTTTATCTTATTTTCGTTCTCTTTGTTAACATCAGTAGTTTGGTAGAGGCGTGTGCCAAGCGTAGCCAGGCACAGGTAATGACCCCATTACGTTATCAGTGACTCAATAGGCAAGCTGCCACCAGTGGAAGGAGTTATGCCTCCTTTGTAAGTAGTAGACCACACTAACTCGTCTCATCCACAGTGGGCGACGCCAGGACCCGCATGCCACGACCCAAGAAACACCTGGGCCGACCTTACATTTCTGAATGTGACGCCTGACCTGAATGCTCCTACTGAACTGGTGAACGTAATGCTGAAAATGGTGTCTGAAGCTGGGTGTCACCAATGAATGTGAAACAACACCACTGAGCGAAAAACGGGTCTGGGTGCTCAGCTGGATGAACACCTGGGTGTGGTTGACTCCTGGTCTCGTATGGCTCATCCCGGGCTGGTTAAAGCTTGAGTCTGGCTGATGCTGAGGCTTTACACCTGCGACCTCAGTAGTGCCCAGGCTTGGGCAGTGGCAAGATCCATGTAACGTCGTTAACAAGGTGACATCGGAGGCCAGGTGGCGTCAAGGCCTGGCTGATCACGAAGGGATTCAAACAGCCAGAGACTAAGTGGATCCTTTCTCGGGCTGTTTGTGGAGGTGGAGGAGACCACAAACATAGATCATTGTGGTAAAACAAGACGAGGAAGCTAATGACTTGTGAGATACCTATAAAGTCTCTGTATAACTACTGCGGCGCATTTTTTTCTAACTGTCTGATGCGGAACTTCATCGAATGCTTTCTCGAAATCTGATGACACCAGATGGTTCTCTGTCACCTTACACGTTGATTAGATCACATCAGAAATAAAGTAGATTTGTCAGACACGAACTCTTTCGTTGAGAGCCATACGCATAACTAGTTATTAAGTGGTGATTCACATTATTGCCTCAAATGATGGTTTCCATAAGTGTACTAACTACAGTGGTCAGGCTAACTGAGCAATAATTTCGGAGGGAATTGTTATCATCGCTGAATGTCGGTGTTACTATGACGAACTTTCAGTCCTCGGGAACTTTCCCCGTTGCAAGTGACGTATTGAAAAGAACAAGTCATGGGTTTGACTGTCTCACCTTTCAGCTCCTATCATTGTCCTCTGATAAAACTTAACAGGGCTGCCCTTTTATCTGTCTATATTTGAGTAATATATACTATCTATATAGAACTTGTATTACAAAATGTTGCAAGATGTTCTCCTCTGCTGGCAACGGGACTGGATCTGGAACCTGAGCTGTCTTCAAACGCGAATATGGATAGAAAAAAGAAAATCATTTAAAATCTCGGCCTTGGCTTCATTATCCTGAATCAAGCAATCGTTTCCAGTAATTAATGGACCAATGGGCTGGGGTAATGATTCTGGGGACTTGGATAGGACTGGATCTGACGCAACACCGGATCCTGGGCAACGATACATTGACCTGGGGACCGGAGAGACTCCGAGACCTGGCAACTGTGGAGTACGGGCCAACCTGGGGACGTAGGGTGCAAGTGCCCAGGTGACTATCACTCTGGTTCAGGTGATGGCCGAGTCAAGGAGAGTCTTGGGCCTCAGCAAAAACGGCACCTTAAGATTCAGTGTTGCTAAGAGTTTCAAAACTCGAACTAGACGTGCGAGAGGAAAGAAATTTGTTCATAACGTTAATGTATGGTTTATCAACAACATAAACTGTCAGTATCAAGAAGCCGGGATGTTACGTTTGTGGTGTTGGACGGTAGGGTGCAAGCCGCATCTTCAGAGGCAGGGCTCCTATCTCACGTCCTCCGTTGGGGACGTTCGGTCGCCCTTTCCAGTCATTCTGATCCATCGTTGCCAACACTTCGATCCTGAGTCAAAGGCGGCGGGTGTGGCTATTTGTTTGTCGCACGATGCCTGGCGGTGCCTGGGTCCTCGGTGAGGCAGACCTCACGCGCGTGCACTCTGCTCCAACACATAGCCCTCCAGGCTGTGTGTCGCACTCCTGGTGTACACCTGAGGTGTCGTATCGACCTACGACAGCTATAGACCTTCCGCCACATCCAAAAGTAACTTCCTGAGCACGACGATACAAGCCTTAAGCACTTTGGCACAAGACGTGAGCACGACGGTACGAGACTTGAGCACGACGGTACGAGACGTGAGCACGACGGTACAGTTCTTGCGCATAATGATCTGGCCTTTGATGTACCCCACCCCCTGTGGCAGAGGGAGCAGCACATCCCAGCCCCTGGGGCAGACGTGAGCGACCTCCCCACCACACACACGGAATGTGCCCCAGCCCCTGGGGCAGCGGGAGCGGAACACACTGGAGACGCAGCTCAGGGCTTGGCAGGTTATAATTTACTCATTATATACTTCATGATGCCATTACTGACTGTGGAAACTCAATTAGAATCTTGTGAGATGTTTGTCATTTTTTTTTTGTGGTGTTCCTCCCCGGGCTAGATGGTTATAATTATTACAAAATGATATGTTTAGATAAATTCATTTATGCAGCATTGATGGAATTTCCTATAATGCAGGAACTACTATGTAATCATACATACCATACATGAAACATAAAAAAATTTCCATGATGCTAGCGTGTGGCTGTGTTGTGTGTACTCAGCGCTTTAGTAACTTGCTCCCGGTGGCGTTGCCTTTGCAGTATGCTTTCCTCTCACTTACCTGGGCTCCTTCCCTACAGTCTTGGCGGCTGCAGGAATTCTAGCGCCGTCTGTCGATGGCGTCGTCTTTCCAAGCTGCTTTCGTACCCAAGAAGAAAACGGCGACTTCGCAGTTGACTGTCCTTAGTCAAGGTGCCCTCACACTCTCGCCCAATTCCTCGCGCCCTCATAGACCCACATCCAAACCTTTATGCCCTTACACTCACCCCAAATCCCTTACACCCACATCATGGCGCGACAGACGGGCCCTCGGACCTCCTGGTACGGTAGATTGGCCTTAGGAACTACTCCTGGTCTTCACGACACGCTCATGTTGACCTCCGTACATTAACAGCCGTCTGGCAGACGACATTCATTTTCTTGGTCTCAACACACCAGCGGCACCGACCTTGAGACTTGCCATGCTTTAGGATGTATTTGTGTTTCCAGAGCAACTCTTGTGCCATGATGTCTTGCCATTTGCGTTTGGTGAGTGTAATATCGTCTCTTGGATTAGAGGCGTTTTCCAGGGAAAGGCGATTTCAAAGTAAGTTAACACAAATAGAATCTCTCGCTGATGAGAACTCCCTTCGGTGTTTATATCTCAGCGCTCTCACTTCTCAGAATGTTGGCGGTTACATAGCAGTTGTTTCTTGTTATCTGGAAGTTTATCTGCAACATGAGAGATTCCAACTTTAGTGCTGCATTAACAAACTTAAACTTAGCGTTGCTTAAAAGATATAGCTGATGAATATAAATGATAAAAGCTATCATTTCATTTCCAATTTGATGTAGGTATTGCATATACATTAATAGACATAGCTTAAGGTATTGTCTGATATGTGTCAGATTCAGGTTGGTTTTGGACAGTTGTAGGTTGACTGAGGTAGGCATAGGTCGGTTCTGGTGAGTTTAGGTTTCTCACGGTGGGTCGAGATAAGTGTTGGTCAGCTTAAAGATGCTCCTAGAGGGATCTGGTGGGTCTAGCGTTAAGTAACGCGGCGTCGGTCTCTTTCGATGTTTCAGTCAGTTAGTTCGATTTCGATCGGTTACGGTCAGTTTCGGTCTCTTCCGATTGGTTTCGATCGGCTCCGGTCTTGATTTGGGTCAGTTGTGGTCGGTTCTGTTCTGTCTGGATATAACGAGCTACTCCTTTCTTTATATCTAAGTTATTTTCTCATCTAAAAAGCTTATGATACTTGGGGCCCGAAGTCGGCTAATGTAAGCCATATCTCAACCTTCCTTTTCATGACTCTTTTTGGCGAATTGTTTCCTAAGACGAAGGCGAGATATTTTTCGTGGGAATCTCAGATAATGAGGGGAACATTACAGCTGAAAGAAAAAATCCCAGCTACCATAGAAGCTATCAAAAACGCTAAGCCCACGATATCTATTAAAGTTACTGAAAAAAAATAGATCAATAACATCGACACAGATGCTGTGCTCAACGTACTCTGGGCTCCTTTAAGCAGACATAATGGGCAAAGGGCCCAGAGGGAAATGTTTTCCTACCGTTAGAAGTGCTTACTTCTTTACAATTAGACCCAATGAACACTGGAATGAGCTGCTTGCTAATGACAAAAGTGCCAGAACAATAGACCCATTCAAGAGGACACTAGATGATTATTTCCAGTCGTTACCATTAACTGGAGAGCAATGAATAAAGACCCTTTGTTTCTTCAACAGATAACCTCCTTAAAGGCCAATAGTTCTTGCATTACCTCTCCCACTCTCTCTCCCTTTCTAGTCTCAGTCCTGTTTCCTCTCTCCTTAGCCTTCCGCCACCCCGGTGTTGGGAAGCAATGAGAGAGGGAGCGTGGAGAGTGTGAATCAGACCGGTGTATTAGTATGCATTATGCGGCTTTAACTTGCTGCACGAGGTGGGCCATCGGCCCCCGGAGACCTCCGCGCCACTACCTCCCACAGGCCATAACTTGGGCACAGATGATCACTCCCTAATATCTGTCCCGCTAATGCCCCCTGCACTGCCTCTGCTCGGCTCTCTTGCCCTGTGAGCTTTCATCCCCTGTTGGACTGTTCCTTGATTCTCTACGCCAGTTTTCTTGAGCATCAGTATAATCGACTCTGTTGTAGTACTGACGTACTTTATACCGTATGGTGACCCGTCTCTCTGTCTATACACTTATTCCTCGTTGACGGAGCTTCCATCGTAAACAGAATGTGTCAAGGCTGATAATGGTTTGAGAGTCAATCTTTTCTTTCGGAGAAGACGCACATCACTATGGAATTTCAGTTTCTTCAGAGATCAAGTCCCCGAACTCTAAATTTTACATGCCCGTACCGTATATAAAAACACGTTCAGTTCTTTATGGACCAGTAGGAGAGATGCCTTGGTGAGAATGTGTTTGTCTTTAAGCTGCACTAATTCAGAAAGATCGAGGTGTCTGAGAAAAAGTGTCTAACACGACATATGGCGTCTTAACTTTCACTGTAAGACGCTGGCACTAGCGGGGGTTCGCATCTTGGCGCTACTAGTACTATAGAACAGCGCGAAAACCACACTTGCTAAAAAGAAAAAAACGAAAAAATCGAAATGTATAGAAACTAGATGAATATGTATGACTAAACGTGACAGGTAGATAAATACAGATATACAAACGTGAAAACAGAATGATGTCAGTGGGGTGGATGCCTGTGCGCCTACCAATAAGACTGAAAATATAAATTATTACTCTTCCAAACACTGATCTGCCATCCAGAATTAGCTAACGTACTCATCGTTATACATGCCTCATCTTTCGTTGCTGTTACACTTCTGAATAACAAGTAAGTTGATCTAGTGGTAAAGCGGAACCCAACAGTACGGTGGCCAGTGAACTGAGTTACAGTGTCATTCATAGTTTTCCAGTCTTTACAAATTGTACTTTTGACATAACTGTAATAGTATCACCGTAGACAGCTAAGATACTTCTTATTGTGACCGGCATGCCCCACTCAAGGCCATCTCAGGTGAAAGAAAAATGTAAAAGAAAAAGAAATTAATTAATCAAGGATCCGCTAGTGTTTTTTAAATTGAAAAGGAAGAAAGCTTATAGGAATAACGAAAGCCTATAGAAGGAAGAGAATTCCACAATTTAGTTGTTCGAAGGAAGAAGGAGGCATTACAATGGCCAATCCTAGAGTGGCTAGACTCCACACAGAAACTGTAGGAAGCAGCAGCCAAACGCGTGCCAAGGGTCCAAACCTTGGGGGTGGAGACACATGCAAACAGTTCACGAAAACAACGTTGAATCATCTGAATTCAAGTTAGAGAAAAATAAGATACCTAAGAAATAAAGAGCGGCTTTATCAGTTATAGAGTTAGCAACGTATGGATCAGTTGAGAAGACAATTCAGTACGATATCTTTCTATAAAAGTGTGCTACACTTTGCGAAGAAGTGCTCCAATGATTCTGAGCGGAAATGAAAGCGGTGTGGCTTTAAGGGGAGGGAAAGAGATTCATGGCTCAGTTAGCAACGTCTTTGATACAACAGGCATCAGAGGGGGAGCAATCAAATCACGACTGGGGGAAAAGAATTAGAAGATGGAATGTAGGACTCCGTCCCAGCCAAGATAACCTACGCTATGCATTCAGCATCTCCACCAGAGAAGCAGTTCTCATTCCTTGGAAATTTAATCAAGAAACCGAACAGGAGGAACCTCTCAGCTTTCCCAAAGTGCCAAATTTGGCGTTTCGGGAGGGGGATGAAGGATGGGGGTGCCCAATTATAACTGACAGAAATAAGATTGTGGTCAAAGGACCCCAAGGGAGCAGGAATGGTGTATGAATATTGGTAGGGTTCAGAAGAGCAGAAGAGATCGAGTGCGTTAGGAAAGTGGTCGTGAGGGTCGGGAACTCGGGTAGGGTGTTTGAGTGATTGTTCCAGATCGTAAAGGAGGGCAAAGGAAAAGGCTTCGGCTCTACCAGGATCCCTCAGCATGGAGAATCTCAGCGCACGTATGTGAAGAGAGCAGAGATTCGTGGCAAGACTTGAGACGGTCGAAGAGTTGTATATAGTTGGAGGATTTAGAGGCGAAATGAAAAAAAAACAAACACAAAAGCATGGTATTGGCTGCTCGGGAGATTTTGAGTCAGATGGCACCAAAGTCGGGCAAGCAATAGGTTCTTTAGTACTACAGTAGGCACAAACTTCAGCCTTGGAGCGGAAGCAATCGCAGATGATAGAGATTGTGTGGGTTTTTTTCCGTGACTGGAGCCTTCAGCGTACGACATAAGTTAGAGATCTGATAATGCAGAGGAGAAGCAGCCTTGAACAGTTGGGTTTCAAAGAAGAGTAGATCAGGGGAGGAAGCAATCAAATGATGTTTAACAGAGGGAAAGACAGAATTAACACAGCGAATGTTGCAGAAAGGATAGATAAAGAGCCGGGTGTAAGGAGCTGTGGCTGTGGAAGTAGGATGGATCCCAGTCGCGTGATGATGGTCAAGTGGTCCCTGGGATCCGGGCAACACCTTTCGACCGGTGGGGCCGCTCCGATCAGTGCCGGGAAAATATTAGGTGGCTGGGCTGCCATCAAGCAAGAGAAAAAAAAAGTAAAATGAAAGGATATGAAAATGATTGAAAAATGAAAAATGTGTGAGTTATGTATTGTCAAGTGTTGTGCATGAGAAAAAGCAAGTCTCACATTGATTCCCGATCTGTCATACGTAATGCATCTTAACCACAGACTTCTATCTACAACCAGGCCTAACAGACATTTCCGTGGTTTCCCCCGGCTGCTTCATACATCTTGGTTTTGTCCACTGACAGTATGTCGCCCACTCTATACCACGTCGCCCTAATTCACTGTATC
>JAUUDW010648012.1:0-10719 GCA_032361385.1 Panulirus guttatus | reverse complement strand
CCCCATCAGTAGACTTCAGAGATAATAAGATGCTTTAGAGGGAGGTTATTTGTGTGAGAAAAACAAGAGAACATGAAAATGTCAGTTAAGGAGGCAAAAGGGAAGTGGTAACAGGTAATGATGAGGTGATGGAAGAAGGAGTGGTATTTCAAAGGGACTGATGATAACATTTGATAAGGTGGTAGATATATGGTGTCTGGGTCAGGGATGTATGTGAAGCAAAAAAGTCTTGGAAAGTGGTTTGGTTGAAGAGATGTAACAGGGCGGCTGGAGTGGATGGCACTGCAGTTGAATTTCTAACTTAAAATAGAGTGCTATTTTGTTGATGACTGGTTAGTTAGAATTTTCAATGTATGTAAGGATGATGGTGAGGTGCCTCAGGTCTGGCAGAATATATGTTTAATACCAGTGTATAACAGAAAGGGTAAGAAAAGGTTAGTGTTCAAACTGCAGAGGTGTAAGTTTGTTAAATGTACCTGGTAAACTGTATGGGTGGATAGTGACTGAAAGGGTGAAGGTATGTACAGAGCATCAGACTGGAAAGGAACAATGTAGTTTAAGAAGTGGTAGAGGATGTGTGGATCATGTGTTTGCTTTAAACAATGTGTGTGTGATAAATGCTTAGGGAAACAGAATTTCTTTTATGGATCTGGAAAAAGCATACATGCATAAAATTCCAGCGTCCCGGAGATAAACATCCGCTATGCCTGGATGTCATTACTGTCATATTTACCATAAGTGCATACATTTCACCAAACCCAAATTATGTGCCCACACCATTGGCCAGACCACAGAGAGGGCTGACAGAGATACCTTGTAGATGGTCTTATGAATATTTGGTGTGGGATGAAAGCTAACACAAGCCATGAAAAGTATTTATCAGGGATGAATGAAAGGCCCTGGTTCAGCCCACTGACAGCACTTTGCCCTGTTTACCACATTGCTTCAATTCATTCTATCTCATGTATGCCCCACACATTCCTGCACATTAAAGCCCAAACCCCTCATAACATTTTCACCACCTTTTTCCATCTCTACTTTGGTTTCCCCCTTCTCCTTGTCCTCCCTACTTCTGAAATGTACACCCACTGAGTCAGCCTCTCCTCACTCATCCTCTATTTTGTTCAAAGATGATTGTGAGCAAAAAATTTTATGATAATTGACCTGCTGTCAATGGGCTGAAAAAAAGACAGACAAACTGATAAAGGAAGACTGTTGTGAAGCCTGTTGGGTTAAGCTGTGGATAGGTGTCCCTGGCTTTGGTGCATTATACAAGAGAGCCACAGACTGGACATATGCAAATAACACCATTGTTTATTTGTTTCTTGATGCAACCTTGCTTATGTGAAAAAGGCAATTAGGCATAAAAAAACATGAAAAATTAAATAAAATAAAAGATGCTGAGACACAACTTTTCTTAATTCCACTATATGTATCAAATGGTACTGGTATTTACATTTTCTTTCTTTGTTAATTGCGCTACCTTGCTAACGTGGGATACAGCGAACAAGTATGAAAGAAAAAATAATGCATCAATCATATCAGCCTTATAAACATACCTGGTAGCATAAACATTCTCCCTCGTCTGTTGTGTTGAATAGTCACGGGCCTCAGGCTTGGCCACATGAAGCATACATTCACTCTGAGCCTTGGCCAGCAGGCGTTTCTTCTGACTCTGAGATGCACCCACCGACGAGTAATTGTGGGACAAACTGTCAATGTATAAATGGGGGTTAAGTTCCAATGCCTGGGTTAAGCAACTTATATCTCTAAGGCCCTTTCTTTAATAATACAGACATAAAAGCACTCGTTCAAAACATTAACTGATTATATCTGCTTATATCTCTGATGTCTTATTCCCCCTGGGGTAGGATCATGACAGACAACTCTCCCAGCTACATTATTTAAACATACTTCTCTAGCATGTTTCATCCCCAGCACACATTTCTGGGTCCAACAAATTCTTTCCTCCACTTTTCTTCTTCCCTTCACTCTACTTCTCTCTAGCTTGTCTCCCATACATTTTTGTTACTACTACTGTCACCACGCAACTCCTCCACATAACATCACTTCAAGGTAATTTCCTTAACCCATTCTGTGACACTAGACTTCATGTTTTTCCCTCTCTCTCTGACATCCCAGATCTCTACAGTTCAGCATAACTTATTCCCTATCATCTGATAATACTGCAAACACCCCTTAAACAGCTCACTTCAGCAGCATGAATTGTAAAAGTGTCTCCTCTTTCCCACATCCATATTTCACACCCATGGGTTTGGGATGGTGGGCCTGTGCTATCCCACTGTCTATTTTTGACACTCATGGCCACTGTTTCCCTTCCATAATTCTTCATGAAGATCCAGCTACCTATCTCCCCTGGAAAGCTCTCCTTTATTTCTCTTTCCATTGTTAAATGTTACAAGTATAATAAGATAACACATTTTCTTAACATTTCAAAAAGCAACCTAACTTTGCACATTTTACTTTTGTTCATTATTCTGTATGGTTCTCTATAAAATCTACCACTTCATCCTGTCTCCTTTCAAAAACCATTAAATTAACCTTACCAGCCTTTACCTTCACCTTCTTTCTTTTACACATTAAAAAACTCATTCACAACCAGTAGCAGTTTTTCATCACTTTCCAGTAGCAACACAGCACCAATTGTAAAAGTGCTCGACACCAATAATCATACGTTTACATCAAACTTATCATCCAACATTTAACTTGCTAGACACCAATAATCATGCATTTACATCAAACTTATCATTTGACATATAACTAACTAGAAAGCACTTGCATTCAGAACCTTTACAATATCTTAATACAAATACATATTATTGTTAATAGTACTTATATAAGCTTTGCTCCCTCTTTTTCAATCCCTGTTCTATCCACATAAATCATGAAACAGTAAAGCGAAATCAAACGTCCCTGGCTCATTATTTTCAGAACTCTAATTTGACTTAACCTCCACTTCCGTATACTTAACTGTTTTTGCAGAAGCATTTTTGTGTTATCCAGCAACTTTTTCCTATACCTCTACCCTATTACACCTCCCACAATGCATTATAGTTCACCGCATCATATGCCTTTCCTAGGTCTATGAATGTTGCAGACAACTTTCTTATTTTGCTACATAACTTTCTTCAGTCATTGTCTATCATCATAGAGATGATTTGATGTGAATATCTACCTTCAATCTTTCCTAAAACTATCTCCCGATCTCCACTCATCGTGCGCTCAGCTACCTTCTTCGTGTTGTCAACAATTTTATCAAATGTCTTCCCAAACACGGCTCATTCCTCTACAATTTCTAAATGCACCCTTACCATACTTTTCTTTGTTCAAAGGTACTCCCTTCACCTGTGTAGCACCTAGCACTCTCCCATATTATTGTCTATCTGCATCTAACTCACTGCCAGGGAAAACAGCAATTCACCCAGTGTTAAAATCACAAAGTATAATTTCTAACAAAGAGTGAGGAAAATGTGGCATGCCCAAAGCTGTTGTAACAGTTATTTTTAAACTATGTGCACAAGATGTATCCATTCCATCTATCTATCTATATCTCTGATGCCCATTCCAACTGGGTACCCCCACAAGAGGGTGGCCATTGCAAGAGTCTCCATAATTCGTGAACTCTAGTGCCACTTCTTCATGTTGAGTGACTTCCCCTTAACAGGGCACTGACAGTGTTTCTAAAGTCTCCTCCCTTATGTTCCTAATGACTAATTATACCTAATAAGTCTACCTAATGTATCCAAAGACAACAAATTTATAAACGTAACTGTTCAGGAGAAAAACTGTAAAATGAACATAATGCTGAAGCAGCAAACTGAAGAATATTCCCTTAGTGGACTCTTCACTACCTAAAAAAAATACTTACTTAGTATCATAGGAACTTATTTGTTTGACACTTTCTTGCCCACAGACAGTTTCCTATGACTGACCCTTTATCACCAAGGTCAAGAATCCAGGCTATGGAAATGATTTATGGAGAGGAGCATGTGGTATAACTAGATGCAACGAAGAAAGTAATGCGGAGGTGTATGAAAAAATTTGGTAAGGTAAGGAATAAAATGGGAATGAATTATGGAATGGTAAGGTGGGTGAAACGTAATACTACGAGGTGGTTTGGGCACAAGGAGAAATGCAATAGAAGGAGTTTGCAAGGAGAGGGTATGATAGTACAATTAAGTGGTTGATGTGAGAGCAAGAATACTTGTGACATAAGGAACAAAGTGAAGAGTACTGGTGTGAGAGAAATGGGGGAGGAATGTGTGGAATGATGTATGTGAAGGAGGCAAGTAAGGATGGGGATAAGAGGGGACACTTTTGCCATGACCACCCCCCTGATGGGAGTTCCCTGAGGGAACAGAAGTTATAGATAGACACATAAAGAGACTTTTAGTCAGCTTAAATCCTTAGAAATTACCCTCCCAGCGTAAAAGTATTTCTTTTCTTTCATGTAGAGTGTCAAGTCACATAGAACTGAAGATACCTCTATTCTGGTGATGGAGAGTGCTGACTGGATGGTGTGGGAGGGTGATGAGTGGATAGGAAAGGGCTTGGGCTGGCATTATAAATGCTCCTGTCTAGCTAAGTTTACAATAATGATGGGTTTTTTCCTAATGTGATCTCAAACTTCCTATATTTCATTAATGTATCTTTTTATACATACTGTAAATCCATTCTTACGGACTAAAAAGCAGTCTGTTAGAAGTTGATTTCCATTACATCCTAATATTTCTAAGGAAAATTAATAAATATCAACAATTGTAACGGAAACTCACCTTACTCCTCGAGGCTGAACGTGTTCAAGGAGTAGCAAAGACTACTCTGAATCATAAGGAAATTGTTCCAAGGTCACCTGGAGTCACCTGAATCACCTACTGGTAAGAAATGGGGCTTCCATGAGGTGCAAGCTATTCTCCCCATGCTCTTTTCTTTCATACTTGTTCATTGTTTCACGTTAGCAAGGTAGCGCCAAGAATAAATGAAGAAATGGCCTCACTTGCTCACATCCATTCTTTAGTTGTCTCATGTAATGCACCAAACCACAGCCCCCACACTCATAATGTTCAATAGTTTTCAATACTTTTGAGGCATTTCCTGGATCTTAGCATATACAACTCTTGTCTGTCATGATTTAATACAAAACGACAGGCCTTTGTACCATATAAAACAATACAAAAGCATAAAAACATGATCACCGAGTTTGTTTACGAATTGACCAAGTGGGGGCTTATTGCAGACTAGGGCAAAGTGACCAAGCCATGTCTTGTTTCATCCAGAAATTTCTACTTAAATTATCTTTGTACGTGTAAGTACACAAAAGATAATAATGAACCATTATATCGTTGTAAATCAATGTAAAACAGTAAGTTTGTGTGAAGAGAAAATGTTGCATGTTAGTAAATTAAAGAAAAAATGCAGCAAGGTGAAACATAACAGGTTGTCAGCTCTCCTGATACCTGGTATCCTAGACTGAGGTCAGGAACTAATGGAATATTCAGTTATGTGCTAAACTTAGTTTTTATGGAAATGTTCGTTGTATCATAAACTTAGTGAGGTGGGGTCTGAAGGGTCCATTAGTAGCCAAATTTTGATACACTGAAGTCTGTTAGAAATGAAGTTTACTGTGTGTTTTGAATATATTATAGATATCATCTATATATCCACAGTTCATTTTCACATGCATAACTTTATTTACATGGGTATATGATTTTTTTTCATAAAATATAAACATTAATAAACTGATGCTTTTAATAAAGAAAAAAGACTACAATAGTGGGCATGCAAATCTGGCACCACACCAAGTTGATGTATGTGCACATTCTTTGAAAATCTGTGGATGACTGACATTGATATTCTTTTCAGCAGCTGTAATAGAACATCTATGGGTAAGTATTGGAATCAAACATTGGCTGGAAATTCACAGGATGGAGGAATTCATTAAATCTTTGTAAGAGGTCCAGAGCAGTGAAAGGGTTAAAGAAGCACTTACGGAGGGAGAGAAACAGCGGAAGAATGCATGGAATGGTGTATGCAAGGGGGGGTATGTAAGGACTGGTATAAGTAGAGACTCTTTTGCTGTTACCACCCCTTGATGGGAGTTCCCGGCAGGAACGAGCTTCAGAAATATAGATAGACAGACAGATAGAAACAGTCTTAGTGCAAATATAAATACAAAACTCTAGACTTCTAAGTGCAAAAATTACTATGGTACTGATTGGGGCATTTATATATATATATTTTTCATGATTGCTAATTCCCTAGTTGCTTGGTAGCACCAAGGACAGAGAAGAGCCTCATTCGCTCACTTCCACTATCTTGCCGTCATGTATAATGCACTGAAACCACAGCACCCCTATCCAGTCAAATTGAAAATTTAAACTAAAAGGCATTCAAACTTATTCCTTGTCATTTATGAGTGTTGTAAGGGCTGTTAGGTTTACTTAAACCTCATAGGGTAGTGTAAACCAGCACAGGAAAAACAGACTGTCTGTTTAGCATCAAACCATCATGGATTGTGAAAGTTAAAAACTAAGGGATATTACATTCTGTAAAGAGAAAATCAAAGGGGTGGATTTTGGGAGATATTAAGCTAACATACTACTGAGGCACATGAAGCAACCTAGGAAAACCATGGAAAGGTCTGTGGGGCTTGATTATGGATAGGGGGATGTAGTTTCGATACATTACAAATGAGAGCTAGAAAATTAATGTGTGTAAAGGAGGCCTTTCTTCATCTGTTACTGGCACTACCTTGCCAAAGTGGGAAATGGCTTCCAATTATCAAAATTAAATTACAGTTATCAAAAAACTATAAGGACATTTAGCGATGATCTGGAAGATCAATTGTTGGCTTTTTTGTGAGAATGTACACTATAAACCACTGGGGAAATCAGGAACATGACAACTAGAAGTTCCTCAATTACACTTATAGAGAGACACTTTATGCTTTGATTACTCCAACTCAAGAATGAGGTGAAGAAATTAGAGTACATTGCTTAAGTATCAAGAAAAATGCCAGAAAACTCTAGATGAAGTGCACAAACTGAAAAGCTTGAAATGGAACATGACTGCAAAATAAACAAAGAGGAAGCTGAATTCATTATGGGTATACATACATGCAATATCTCCCTAGGAAATCACTTGATGGAGAAGACAAGCAGTATGCCCAGTATTCAATGAAGAAGGAAGGAGGCACTGAAAATAACATGTCTAGGGACAGTACATGGTCTGAAGCAATCAGGTTACTGTGTAACAAGCGTAACAGGAGAGGATAGGCAGTAAATGCAGTCTGACAGAAAAATTACCAAGGTTTGCTGAAATGGTTTAGGCATTTGGAAAGGATGCATTAGATAGAATGAATTGAATTAATGTGATATACAGAGTGCAACATGCCGTTACTGATCTGAACCAGGGTATAAGAAGCAGCTAAGGTACACCAAGGAATAGTCTGCGGGGCTTGGCTTTTGAAGGCAGGCTCTGGTTTACGTACATTATGCAAAACAAACAGAAATTGCATATATGCAAATGAGGCCACTGTTCACTTGTTCCTGAAACTACCTTGGTGGGGCAGGACAAACACTTGCAAGAAAGAAATCATATACTGTATGAAGGTGACAGATTTGATTTACAGCATTTCCCTATCCAATCTATGTTAGTATCACTAATAAATTCACCTTTGTTCTTCCTTCTGACCCTTATGTACACCTTTTCCAAAGTTACACTAACATTCTTTAGTCGTACCTGCCCGTCAAATGCCTCTTTGCATTAAAACATGACCAAATAATACTAATCGTTTTTTTTAACAAGCAAAGCATTTCCCATCATCCTGTCCCTAAGTTCTTTTAACTATACCATACAAACCCCACAATTCCTCTCATGTGCTTTCTTTCTATGCATTTTCCTAATTATTTCCTAAAATACCATGTATCACTTTCATCTTCATCCTTCAATTATTCTCTTACTTCCAAACATCTATTTCTACCACACTCAATTCTTCCATTTTGTTGCCATGGAAAACTGTTTCACATCAAAACATAGCATTAGTGAGTTACAAAGCAAAAGATACATTTTTGTGTGAATTTTTGGCAAAAGAGGATCAAAAATCTTTATGAAAAATATCTAATATGCTGAATGAAACCTGGCCATGCTTTGGGTGCCTTTACCTGGCGTATTTGTCATCGTGCGATGCCTGAGGTTGCTGGTGCGAGCTGGAGGCAATCTTGTTATGGTTGTTGTTAACACACGTGGAGCAGTGACGGTCCTTGCAACATTTACCTACAAAAATTACCAGTGTGACCTTTGGCAGAAGTAACTAATTACTATTCATAAATTTCATTAAAATCTTCAAAAGCATTAATAAGTAACATATATGGGGTTAATATGCGAACCACAAAATCCAGTTAGCTTCCTAGAGTTAGGATCAAAACTGCATCAAAGATACCATGTTAAATACAGTCCAAAACACTGCAGTACACACCTCCTGCCTCATCATCACTATCACTGATAGTGATTACCGAAACAGCAGGTGATGGAGTGTCACGAATCGTGATGGTCTGCTGTCGCCCATTATTTGTCATGCTGTTGCTGTAACTGCTACTTGAGTGCTGCTGGCTGCTATGTGTCTGCTGTGCTGGCTGTCCAGGGTGTCCACCTGAGAAAGTAAAAGATAATTGATCTTTCATAATAGCTAATCACTTGTCTCACCTTAGCAAGGTTGTGTTAGAAACAGGATAACAATGGCCTCAATTGAACACACCCACTCTCGAGCAGTCATGCAAATAATGAGACCAGAGCCTACATCCACAGATGTGCCACACAGACAATTCCATGATTTACCTTGACCGCTTCATATCGTTTGGATTGGCCCAATAACAATGCAACTTCCCATATACCACTTTAATCCAATTATCATTATCCCATGCATGCCCCTGATCCTTCTCAACATTAAGGCCCTGATACCTGAAAGCTTACTTCACTGCATCCCACCACCTGCAACCCCCTCTCAGAGGCCCTGCTTTACATTCCACCTTGTCCCAAACACACAAATCTTCCATTCTGTCTACAAAAACATCAAAAATTCATCGAATTGCTCACTCCATCTTTTTCACCTCTAATTTGCTAATTAACACTTCCCCATCTACTCTCCTCACTGTTGTCCTCACCTTTCCTCTTATTCTCTCACTAATCAACTCCTTCCAAAAAATGTCCTTATTCTCCCTTAACTTCATCAATTATCTCATCCAATCTCAATATGCCCTTTCTGTAAGTTCTCGTAGCTTCCTCTTCACCTCCTTCCTCTTCCTCTTGTAATCATCCCAATCATGCATACTCCTTCCCAGCAGATACTATCCATACACCTACCTTTTCTTTCACTTGTCGTTTAACATCCTCATTCCAACAATTCTCATGAATCCACGTCCTAACCTCCATATACTACACAGTTCACTTAAGCATTACTTCCCTAACCACCTTACACTCCCCTTGTTTTCTTTACTCTGACTCTATGCCATTTGTCACTCATCTCTCCTGGTATTTCTGCACAAAGTTTTTTTTTTCCAAACTTGATAGCCCTCACTTTTCATATGTGTCCTCTTTTCCAAGCACGTTCAATTTCACAAATTATTTTCACATATCATTTCCTCTTTTCCTGAAACCACAACAAGCTCTCAAATTTGCCTCCCCCCAAGAAATGATCCGACATCCCACCTCCCAGACTTGCACATTCACATCTAGCAACCTTACCTTTGCACGCCAGTAAATGCGCATAATATACAATAACGTCTACTATTTACAAACATTTCATTTATCTAGATTCTACAAGTTCATTTACTTTGGATGCATTAAATGCATCTAACCATAAATTATTCTTTCTCAATCGATTTAGAAGAAATGGGTTCCCAACTCCACTCTTGCAAGCTGGTGAAGGGCAAGGACATCCAGTAATCTGAAGGAGGTCTGGCATCTTGCTACCCTTACACTACAATTAATTACATAATCTACACATGAAAATGGACCAAACGTAGAATAATGGTACTGACAAAAAAACAAAAAGTTCTAGTCTGCAATCTGTCAAGATAATCATACCAGTGCTTATAATATGTCACAGTACCAAAGTTGTGCATGACATAAACTGACCTGCATGAGAGCTATGACTTCCACCACTGTTGCTGTTGTGACTTGGATGGCCAGCATGGCTCCCATGTGTGACTGCATGATGACTGGAGGAATGAGTAGAGTGATGGCTAGAGTGAGTGGAGTGGTGGCTTTGGTGGTGAGGATGTCCCTGGTGGTGCCCCGAGTGGTGTGCAGAGTGGTGGCTGCTGAGAAAGATACATAACTGCTCAGTACTATTCTTTTTCAGCATTTCACAATCAACCAACTCTGCTATTAATAATTCAAATTGTGAAGTAACCCTGAAACTGCACAGCTGATCTGAAATGACACTCCCAGTAATAAAAAAAGAAAATCCTTACACAATAAGTCTACATCATACATCCCCAGTTACCTAATACTGTTAATACTTCTCTATATTGGTATGGGAGGATATTGAGTGGACAGGTAAGAGCCTCAGCTGGTAACAAGTATGCTCATAGTCAGTATAACTGAAACTATATAACAAATATAGTTATTCCAGTTGTGATTTCATTATTCATATACCTAAACACATCACACACTTTATGCTTTCCCAGGCAAGATTTC